>CANNZV010002611.1:0-90879 GCA_947561585.1 Caprella mutica | reverse complement strand
CTATCACAGGTAGTTGTTGTGACCATCGGGAATTAAAAATAATCAACTCACATATGTGTTGTTTTAACCAACGTCAATTTAACTCATATTAAATAGTACCTGCAACTCACCACGTAGGTAGACGCACAGATAAACCATAAAATTTAGTCAAAACATATCAAATATGATTTGATTCAACTAATCCTTTCTCTGTTTGTATATTCACAATAAAAAAAAATAAAATAAAATAAGTAACTCACAAATTCACATGACAAATAACTATGGCAACCTAGCTTATTAAAAAAGGGAATTAAAAATGATTGCATAAATATTTACCACAGTGTTTGAATGTCCCTACACAAGCGTATGAAAGATATCAAATTAACTGATCTAAATAAAAAGATAAATAAATTAAACACCGGCGCTATTGTAACAATGAACAAAAAATACCTTATTAACGGAAAAAATTGACTATCAAAGTATCTAGGTCATTACAAATATACTGTTCTTCAATTAATTGACCATCCTCTTCTATATTATCCTCGTAGTTTATAGAGCAGTCGGGCTAAAAATTCTAAATTTTCTTAAGAAAGAAAATAAAGCACTTTTTCCCTGGTGGGCACGAGTGCTACTATGAGTGCCGAAATAGCACTGAGTGCTGCATTTGCCTACCTCTGGAATAGATCATGCAGCTTCATTTTTTTCTTCCATCTGTGAGTGCAGTAACCGGTGCTTATAGTGTCACTTTTTGTTACATTCCTTGCTAAGTGACTGCACTCACAGAGTAGCTTTTCCAGATCCATGAGCATTGTCACCGACGGTGTTAAGTGACTTTGTTCATGAATCCACTTTCCTCTCTGACTGCTCCATCCCATCTCTTATATAAACAGACGTTAAAACAACTAAATAAATTAATTATTTAACTTTCAATTCACAAGTTATCTAGAACTATCTAAATTCTAGAACTAAGAAAACTTAAAGTTCTTCAAATTATAATATATTTCATAGCATATAATTCTCTGTTATAGATAAGCAGTTGATTGAAGAAATGTTATACATAAATTATTATCATATTTTATTATTAAAATTAAAATTATTATATATAAATCATGGTAACAAGATCTACTAGCTATAATATATTGCAAGTAAGTTTCTCTGGTAATCCATGATTTTAGTTATCATTGTTAATTAGTGTAAATAGATCCAATATCATTTTATTCGATCAATTTTCCATTCGACCAATTTTCCTTTCGACCAATTTTCCTTTCGATCAATTTTCCATTCGACCAATTTTCCATTCGACCAATTTCCTTTCGAACAATTTTCCTTTCGATCAATTTTCCATTCGACCAATTTTCCATTCGACCAATTTTCCTTTCGATCAATTTTCCATTCGACCAATTTTCCATTCGATAAATTTTCCATTCGACCAATTTTCCATTCGATCAATATCTTTCGATAAATTGCTTTCGATCAATTTTCCGGATACCCTAAATCACAAACTAAACATCACTAAATCACAGTCTAA
The DNA here is from genome assembly GCA_947561585.1 of Caprella mutica. Lineage (NCBI taxonomy): Eukaryota > Metazoa > Arthropoda > Malacostraca > Amphipoda > Caprellidae > Caprella > Caprella mutica. The sequence continues at coordinate 89,372 of CANNZV010002611.1, read as the reverse complement.
ACATCACTAAATCACAAACTAAACATCAGTAAATCACAGTCTAATATCACTAAATCACAGTCAAACATCACTTAATCATAGTTTAAACATCATTAAATCACAGTCTAAACATCACTAAATCAAAGTCTAACATCACCAAATCGTAGTATAACAACACTTAATCACAGTCTATCATCACTAAATCACAGTCTAATATCATTAAATCACAGTCTAACATCACTAAATCTTAGTCTAACTTCACTAAATCACAGTTTAACATCACTGAATCACAGTCTAACATCACTAAATCACAGTCTATAACATAACTAAATCACAGTCTAACATCGCTAAATCACAAACCAAACATCACTAAATCACAAACCAAACATCACTAAATCACGAACCAAACATCACTAAATCACAAACTAAATATCATTAAATCACAGTCTAAACATCACTAAATCACAAACTGAACATCACTAAATCACAGTCTAAACATCACTAAATCATTAAATCACAGTCTAACATCACTAAATCAAAGTTTAAACATCATTAAATCACAGTCTAACATCACTAAATCATAGTGTAAACATCATTAAATCACAGTCTAACATCACTAAATCACAGTTTATACATCACTAAATCACAGTCTAAACATCACTAAATCACAGTCTAAACATCACTAAATCACAGTCTAAACATCACTAAATCGCAGTCTAAACATCACTAAATCACATTCTAAACATCACTAAATCACAGTGTAAACATCACTAAATCACAGTCTAAACATCACTAAATCACAGTCTAAACATCACTAAATCACAGTCTAAACATCACTAAATCACAGTCTAAACATCACTAAATCACAGTGTAAACATCACTAAATCACAGTCTAAACATCACTAAATCACAGTCTAAACATCACTAAATCACAGTGTAAACATCACTAAATCACAGTCTAAACATCACTAAATCACAGTGTAAACATCACTAAATCACAGTCTAAACATCACTAAATCACAGTCTAAACATCACTAAATCACAGTCTAAACATCACTAAATCACAGTCTAAACATCACTAAATCACAGTGTAAACATCACTAAATCACAGTGTAAACATCACTAAATCACAGTCTAAACATCACTAAATCACAGTCTAAACATCACTAAATCACAGTCTAAACATCACTAAATCACAGTCTAAACATCACTAAATCACAGTGTAAACATCACTAAATCACAGTCTAAACATCACTAAATCACAGTCTAAACATCACTAAATCACAGTCTAAACATCACTAAATCACAGTCTAAATATCACTAAATCACAGTCTAAACATCACTAAATCACAGTCTAAACATCACTAAATCACAGTCTAAACATCACTAAATCACAGTCTAAACATCACTAAATCACAGTCTAACATCACTAAATCACAGTCTAAACATCACTAAATCACAGTCTAAATATCACTAAATCACAGTCTAAACATCACTAAATCACAGTCTAAACATCACTAAATCACAGTCTAAACATCACTAAATCACAGTCTAAACATCACTAAATCACAGTCTAACATCACTAAATCACAGTCTAAACATCACTAAATCACAGTGTGTTTAATTGCAGAATTACCGTAGCGATTCATTCGGTAAAATGGGCTTAACGAGTTTGCAAACAACTTATAATTCACTTCGAAGTCTGCAATGTAAATTTGCAAAGCGAATTTTGTTGTTTGTGAACTTCAGAGGCAAATTCTGTAAAGAAGGAGAAGGTATGATTAAAGAGTGTGAAGTTTAGTGGTGTTTACATTGCAAGTTTCCTCTCTTATGTAAACTGCATGCGTGTAATTCACATGTAATTTAGTTTGACTAACACTGTGAAAGTCGATTGGAATTAAAGTTTCAAATTACTAATGTAAATACCATTGTGATAGCCTTTGAAGCTAAAATTAACTGCTAGTTAAAATACTTCATGAATTAGAATTGAATACTGATTATTATTTTACTTCATTATTCTAGTATAGATTCAATTCCTTCAACTATACAGGGTGTCCCAAAAAAACGAAACCCAAATTTCATTGGCTGTAATTCAAAAACTATAAAACTTACAAAAAATTGGAAAATCAACATTTTTTCTATATCTGTACACAATTTTAGATGAATCGATTTAACCGTTTTCTTTAAGCTGTATTTTTTGTGACCGATACCAAAAACTGGTTTGCGCACTCTTGTTTAACTTCGAATTTTAGGATATTAAAACAATGGTGTTGATAACTTTCAATAGTTTAGTAACATTGTTTAATAATAAAACGTTATTATAACAATAAAAAGAGTTTATTAAAATGTCACTGAAATAAATATCAAACTATTCCTCCTCTTAATCGTTTCAAACGATTGGGTGAATCGTTGCGATGATTCAAGGCGATAATGCCTTTTATCGAATAGCTCAATAGTTTTCCCTTACAGCAACAGTTCTTTGCTCAAGAGCACCGTCCTGAACCCACCAGGTTCAATTAACTTCTGTTTCTATGTGTTTTTCGAAGTCTTAGAACGATCCTGTAATATAATGGATCAAGGTATTCAACTCTATTTAAGCTTTTTTTTTATATAAGGACCGACTACACGTCCATTGTCACTAAGTCACATCCGCACATATAATTTATCTCGTGTTATTCCTACGTCAAAGTAGGATGTTGGTCATAACGAACGTTATGATTAATTATTTTGCCATCCAAATGAAAAGTGGTCTCATCGCCAATCGTAATATCGTCCACAAACCGGACATTTTTTTGCAAATAACATTTAGTAAAATTCAGCAGCAAAAGATCTGTATCGAGGTGTTACTTTCGCTCGTGCATATTGTAAGGATGTCACTTTAAATCCCATCTTACAATTTTTTTGTATGTACATTTAGTAACATATAACCATTTTTCACAGCAGTGATTTGTAAATTTTCTGTAAGTGCTACTTTAACAATTCGAACAATGAAATAAGTATTTTATTGAAAATGCACAAACAGGTTTTTAGTTTCGGTCACTAAAAATACTGTTTAAAGAAAATGGTTGATTTGATTCATCTGAAATTTTCTACAGAGATAGAAAAAATGTTGAGGAAAAAAAATGTGATTTACTAATTTTTTGTAGGTTTATTAGTTTTTGAATTACAGCCATCGGAATTTGGGTATAGGTTTTTTTGGGACACCCTGTAACAAATAATTTTTCATCAGCATCTTCATAGTGCTATAGTTTTTGTATGATGAATTTTTCAGCAAAATAAAAAATGATATTAAGGGACCATCGTATATGGATTTCTGATTTTTTTTATTATTATTTGAGTTATGCTTATGAAACTTCGTACGTATTTATAAAATTGAATTCTAAGACTTTTTTGTTCATGACACTTATTCGATTGGACGCATCGAAAATGAGTTATTCGAAATTCGAACGAATTTCGAACCGTTTTTTAAAAGTATAGAACTCTGACAATTTTGAAGATATAGCTTTGGAGTGTCTTGCATTTGAATCGCAATTTGATTCTCTACAAAATGCTCGACGCTGATTTTTGAATTTCTCATAAGTTTTCTCAGAAAACTATTTTTTTTCCAAAAAAAAACATTGAAAAAAAATATTTAGAAAAAAAATTGAAATTCAAAAATCGGCTTCCAGCATTTTATAGAGAATCGAATTGCGATTCGAATGCAAATAACTCCAAAGCAGTAGCTCTAAAATTAGCTTCCATTCGAAAAAATGTCAGGAACAAAAATGTCTTAGAATTCAATTTTATATATACGTACAAAGTTCATAAAATTTTTTGTATACGAAATTTTCCATGAAGATTTTTGACACTATTAACTATCTATAACTGAAATAAAAAAAATATCGATAAATTTTCGTATTTTTCCATGTACGGTCCCCTTAAAAGATATTAGCTTATATAACTGAAAATAATACGGAACAAGTAAAGAAAACGGACCAGAGTCCACTTTCTTTACTTGGTTATATTCTGGTCAGTTATCTTTACTTGCTCCAATAATTCTTCTGCAAAATATCTTTTCCAAAGTATTGAATTAAAAAATCAAGATCCTATAGGCTATAAGTTTATAATACCCTATAATAGAATCATTATTGATAAATTAATTCATACCGTAGTAATTAGAATTGAGGTTATTTGCATATAATTTTCTTAGTATATTTACGTTGAGTCTCAGCCCTAATTTAAAATCTCTCTAAGCAGCTTACGAGGAAGAATCTCCTGAATTTAAAAATGAGATTTGAGACCTGTACTTAATTTGTTCCTTTTTAACAGAATAATTAATATATTCAACATAACTCCATATTTCAGTCAAGCATAATTACCTCGTGAATTAAATATATTTACTAATTAACAGATACGATAATTCTAATTCCAATTGCATGAATACAATCAAACAACAAAAATAGTTCATCATTTACATTTATTATCTTTAAGCTTTTGATAATTTAATTGAATATTGCCTATTTATCCTCTATCTTTCACTTAATGAAAACAATAGAAATATAATCAAATTAATCCTTTCAATCAATTCCCGATTGAATTATAAGCTGAAGAATAAATTGAAATGAAACTTTAGGTTTCTCCTCGCCGTGACTCCTATAACTCTCTCGTAAAGTCAAATATTAGTTCTGATATTTTATGGATGATTGGGGAACTTTGAACGGAAAACAATTGAATTATTGATGTGGAAAACTCTAACAGAACGCTAGCTCTTTTCATTATTTTTTGATGGGAAATCAAATACTAAGTTTTTAAATTTCATACAAATAATAAATTATTTGGAGGCTGTGAGGTCTCTTCCGTAAAGTAATCAATGATATTCAATATGAATTATTCACTGTTTTGATATTTGGTCACTGTATAATAGTGTATACGCTGTAACTTGGTCACTGTATAATAGTGTATACGCTGTAACTTGGTCACTGTATAATAGTGTATACGCTGTAACTTGGTCACTGTATAATAGTGTATACGCTGTAACTTGGTCACTGTATAATAGTGTATATGCTGTAACTTGGTCACTGTATAATAGTAAATATGCTGTAACTTGGTCACTGTATAATAGTCTATATGCTGTAACTTGGTCACTGTATAATAGTGTATATGCTGTAACTTGGTCACTGTATAATAGTCTATATGCTGTAACTTGGTCACTGTATATGTTGTCACATTGTCACTGTATATTTTGAAGACAAGCAGTTATAACAAGAGTTGCATTTATTTATCGATACCTATATATATTAGATGAGTTATATCGATCATTGCATCATAGAAATATTTCCTTATTTATAGGGTTGGTTATTAAGAAACTCTTATTCTAGTCAATCTATATACTCCACACTGCTTCCCACCTCGAAAATATTCTAATAGCTCTCCTTTTCTAGCGAGTTTGCCTTACACTTTGTACAATGTAGTGCTGAGACTGAAGGTAAACACTTAGGGTAAACACTTACGGTAAACAGTAAACACTTACGATGAACACTTACGAGTCCCCTAAGAGTGAACCCCAAAGTATGACATGCTGTTTACTCTGAGTGAGAAGAGTGAGAGTGTCACTCTCCTAATATGAATTCATTGCCCTGAAGTGTGTTGGTATTTATGGTGAGAAAATCTACTTACTTTTCGTTATCTTTAAGAACTTTAATAATGTAAAGGAATGGAAATCTTCTAAATAGAATAGAATTCAATGTTATCAACGATAAGATCATTCAAAAAGATATCAAAGCTCTTGCCACATAATATGTATATACATAATATCGGATAAAGGATCTATCTCCAATTTAGACCCTTCAGTCACCTTAATTTTCTTAATTACTTTATATTTTCTCTGTCAAAATAAGAAACTTCGTTGAAGTTAGTAAGGTAGAAATATACAAGGCAAATTACATTAAACTCACAAATCACGCATGTATGTAAAAATATAAATAAACTGACATTGGATCCATTACCAAATAAATAAACTGAATCAGTAAAAATAGTACCAATTTAAAAAGTCTTTTCTTTCTTTTCCTGCACAATTTGGAGTTTCTTGTATAATTACAAAGCTTTCGGAGTGTGAGCTCAGTTTGTTTGAATAACTGCAAACAAATAATATTCAAACAAATTCTCACACCAGAAAAACAACGCAGCGCGAATTGTACATAAAATTAATTAAAACCTTCCGCAATGTACCTCATATAATTAATATTAATGACGCCTCCAGCAACCGGGGAAAATGTTGCAATTTATTTAGATCAGAAGTGTTGGCGCATTTTGTATTCATTACTCATGTGTACTCACTCATTTTAGGGGGAATTTAGCAGGAAAATAAACACTGTGTACTGTAATAATGGCACAACAATTAGAACCTGAAAACTGCTTCAACTGCTTTTTAAAATGATTTCTAAATTAAGAACTGGAAATTGAAACAAGTGATTTACATTATTTTAAATCAGTTCATTTCTCTTAATTTACTTTCTTCGTTATTATATAGTAGATAAATATTTATATCAAATTATCAAAATTATCATATCAAATACTTTTCCTATCAAATTAGCTCTTACACATAATGTGCATACAATTTGTTATTTACAGTTTGATAATATGTTCACACTTCAAATGGCTAATATATTATGGAACAATAGATTGGTTCTCAATAATAATTTAATAAAAACGTTGCAATTAAATTGAGTATAACATTAAAATAGAAATAGCTTTGCAATGATAATTATCATCCTTTTGTTAGGATTTCGATATAGGGTCTTTACAATGGCTATTTAATATTATTCAATATATATATTATATACATATGTACTGAGTGGGAAGGGTAACAAGTAAATTTCACCACATATTTTTCAATATTTGAAAGAAGAATTATATCAATTTGAAGAATACATGTTATTAATGATTTAAATAATTAGTTATAGAAACAGATGATCATTCCATTCACGAGATAGGAAAGAATACAAAGGAATTTGAAGAGTTGGTTAGTCAGGAAAGTGGTTGTATGCGAAGTATTTCATGCTCATATACCATCACTCCGTGAATAAAATTTCATGAGTTACAAAAATCACTTCATTTACCCAGAGGGGTGTAATGAAAGTAAATGGAGAAATGATAATTGGATACAGGTCTTCCTGATGAAAAAGTTAGAATATTGCAGTTGCAAATTATAACAATAAAGATGACTTTCCCAATGTAATGAAAGATATAGCTAATAGATTCAAGTGAGTGTACAATTCCATATATATATATACAGATAATTGAAATGATTTTTAGAGTATAGTACGTTTTCATTCACAGTATATGAATATTTGTACACAGCGTGCGGACAAAATACTTGAACAACTTTAAAATCAGAGATTTCCGTGAGAGTTAATACAAACTAAAATATTACAGAATATATTTGAACATTCATTTATACATAATGTCATTCAATCTATTCACCTCTGTCTGATTTACAGGGTCAACTCAGACACAAGAACCCTCTGCCGCTTTACGCAGGGTTTTTTGAGACATTTTGGCTCATGCTTTATCGAGGTTACGCTTCAGATCGTCAATTGACACATGAGAAGTTTGGTCCAAAAGAGATCAAACACAAAAGTCCATCGGGTTCAGATCAGAACCTCTTTTCAGATACATGGAAAGTTGTCCTGGCACCATTTCTGGGTTTTCTTGAACGTGTGTGACGGTTAGCCGTCTTGTTGGAAAGTCTTTGAGGCGTCTTTTGGTTTCTTGAAGTACATGAGTGAAAATATTCTTAATGCGTGTTCAATTTACAAATTTTAGAAAAAAATGAGGGAAGACTTAATTCCATGTTCTAGATATGACGACCCACATCATGACGGAACATTTTCTAATCAGAGAAAATTATCTCGTTCGTGTTCGTATCCGCCTTGAAGTTTCAAATCTGTCTTAACAAAGTCTCTAATTCTCTACAAATATGAAGGGCCATTTTCCTCACAGATTATGCCAGATTCTAGCAGCATTCAACGACTTTTGATGGCCGAGAAGGTAAAGGTTATCCACTTCGAGGACATCTTCTGTCTTGCCCGTGCGATGAAGCTAAATAATGGCTACACGTTTATCCCTAATACTTGGTATTAATGATAAATTATGTTAAATAAATACTAGAAATCTGAAATACGTAACTTGATGTTAGAAATGTTAAAATTTGTCCACGGACTTTGTCCACACCCGGTATATTTCATTGTAGTATATTTTTACTAATCAATATATCAATTTAATACACAATATTCCTTTTGAGTTTTTTTAAGCCTACAACAATCAGTCTTATTTCTGATGAAATCAGGTATTTTCTAAGTTTCAATTATTTATAGCATATTAAAGACAATAGTGATATACTGCATAGCTTCAGAGTTACATATACTATACTAATCATTCTGTACCTTTTGTTATGAACAACATACTTATAATCACACATTTCTAGTGAAGTAGCACACCATTTTGACCGTATTTGACGATAATATTTACCCAGTGTTGGCAATCATGAGTCAATATCGTGTTTGCTTTAGTCTTCAACTAGTTACATCTTCCCTTTGAATTCTAATCAGTTTGTTGTTTGTCTATATATTGGATTGTGTTTACATTTAAATGAATTGATAGTCGAGGTGAACGACGTGGTTTTGAATCTCACATCCACTTTCATTATGAGATCATTTCTCATTATTCAAAGGTATTTTGGTGATTCGAGCTTAGAAATCTATTAGACAGCATAATTTGGAATATTGTACGGTATTAACTATATAAAACAATTTTTGTGGGATTAATTTAACGTAAAACATGACAAAGAAGATCCTTTAGTTACAAAAATAAAGAAATATCTACTTAGTTTACAGATGCCTAAATATTCTATTTTTCTGGAAATAAAATTTTAAAAGCTGAAAATATGATTCGATAAATTTATCAATAAAATATCTAATGTATAATTTTTAATCCATATGTATTACGTCCATTGGAAAACTGAAACTAATAAAAAATGTATCTATTTTGATTGATGTTCACTGCCCTTTCAATGTTAAGAATTATTCATTCCTGGTCGATTGAACATCATAAAATGCGTACTAACAGAGAATATTCTATATCTTAAGTATATCTAAATAATCATACATATATATATTCACTTTAAATTCAAATGGGATTCATTTTGAAGGAAAGTTTTTCTGCAACAGACTTAGCAGGTAAGACGCTTATAACTTTCAAAAGAGTAATCCTTTGCAAAACGTTTCGGCGGGACAGACATTAACTATCTTCTTACAAATCTTTCAAAAGAACTTCAAACGAAGTGAAAAATTGCATGCAAAATCGTAGCATCAGAGACAGTTTGCGAAGTAATCGCTTTAAAACAGAAAGAAACTTTTAAATACTCTACCGAGTGTCTTTGAAATCTAGGCTGCACTCTTTTGAAGGTAGTACATTACTATTCAAATCGACTGTCTATTTGTAAAATTGAACATCTTAGTTAAAAGTTTCAATAAATTTCTTTGTATTGGACAAATTAATCCTCAATTAAAACATTAAGACTGTCAGAAACAATCAGTTTAATTCACTCTATAATTGAATCTATAAATATGAATTTGAAAATATTCATTAATCTTAAAAACTTTTATTTAGAAGTCATTCATTGAAATAAAATAAAAAATATAGACAAGTTTATTTTGATAGCAAATCAATTCATGAACAAATAAAATACTTTGTTAAATGATGTTTTTTTTATTCATTTCAATACATAGCAGCGTATTCTCACGCTATATATTTATTCAAACAAAGTTAATTATAACAAGCTTCCTGTTTTGTAGTAAATAATAACATCATTCAAGAATATAATTAAAATATTATCTCATTGTAGGATAATATTATTTTATTCTGAGTGTGTTCAATATAATATTATGTTTGATTTCAAATCATATTAATTAATTAATGAAGCATTCATGCCTTTATATAATAGCGAGAGTTTCAAAGGAAGCCTTTCAGTCAAAGACTTTGTTTATCATCTGATTCCTGCATTTGAATGCAAAATGGAGAAAAAGTGAATGGGTCGAAATATGCACCAATTCATTTTGTTTAGGTTCATTGAAGTGAAATTTGTAGAGAATCTTTTCACAGAAATTATCAATTGAATGTTTGCTGAAATAATATCATTGAGGGAAAAAATGATTTTGAAGAGAGAGGCACAAGATCACGTTTTATTTTTTATGCCATAGAGTATACAAATATGGTGTGTCTTTAAAATAATCATATGAATGATGACAAGGTAAAAATGATTATTTTTGCTCAAGGTTTTTCGTTTCATTTCTAATTAAAACATCAGAAGAGATGTTTCTCTGAGAAAAAAATTCAAGGCATCAAATTATCCTAGTAATAGATTACAAGAGAGATTGGATGTAATACACTCAGGAAACAGTTTGAAGTGTGAAACAATCAACTGTTACGCATATGGTCCCAATACTGAGACACTTAAGTCTAAGTGTATCAACTATATTTTTGATATACTTATGTATTTTAAGAGCATGAAAGTGTTTCAGTGTGATGCACTTTAGTGTCTCAGTATTGTAGTGTGATGCACTCTTCTGTATCAGCATTGCAATGTGATGCACTTTAGTGTCTCAGCATTGCAGTGTGATGCACTTTATTAAAGTTTACGGAAATTACTCCTATTATTTTATCAGGGATGATTTGAAACACTAAAATGCATAGCGTTATGCATTTTAAAGCTCTTAATAGACTCACATATGTATTTAAAAATTAGAATTTGATGCACTTAAGCGGTTAATTTGAGTATAGCGAAACTATATAGTTACATGTATTTTTATTAAGTTATTCTCAAATTTTTTTGCGATTATATTAATTATAATATTAATCATTTAACGATCATTATATTATAAATAAAACTAAATAAACATCAATCAAAGATATATTTTCATTCAAGCACGATTGATTATCGCATATTTTTTCATATTGCAATTACCCACAATAATTATCGCTTAACCGTAATCAATTTTACTATCAGAATGAACGGGAAGGTTTAGCTATGTGTTAAAAAAACACATGTCTTATATACAAACCTACATTACCGTAATTTTATTTCAGGTGTTAGTATATATAAGATGTGTATTAAATTTAAATTATAAATATTGAACATAGAGGGAGAAATAAATACATAGGTATATAAGACATTGGCAACTGATAAGGCAGAGCTGTGATTGGGTGGAGTGTGACCCAATCAATGCTTGCTCACGTGAACAGACGCATGTGTCTTAGAGGCTAACCAAACTGTATTTCTACGTTGCCACACGTCACCGCAGTACAATAAATTTCCTTATTTACGTGATTTACTCTGATTTTTGTCGATATGTGAATATTTTTACCAAATATATTTTTTATACAAAAATAGATTTGAGATTTATGCAGGAACAAAGTCGAGAAAGGCTGGTAAATGTAAAGGAATGACATGAAAGATTTATCGAGATTTTAAATTGAGGTACCTTGAAAATGGCTCTGGGACATCTCATCCACGGACAACCGTCCACGGACAATCGTCCACGGACATTTTGTCTAACGAACATTTCATCAACGAATTTCTTTACTTTCTCTTTTAAAGTGTTATGGGATATACGTCAAATTATTTTTCACTATCTCACTACAGGCGTCCCCCGCTCTTATTACAAAATCGCGACTCACACTTACAACAAAACGGTAATAAGTGCAAGTCATGTCATGAAATTACATTTTTCATAATTCTTATCCCTACAATATTCTGTTTTCTACGAACAAGGGATCAAAGAAAATATTATATAACTGACTATAGTAATATTTTAATTTGGAGTGACGTGGCATGTAGATTTGGACTGTACATTGTGTACAATTAATGTACTTACGTTAAATCGTATATAATAGTTTTAAAGTTAGATTGTTTAACTGCAGAAACAGTTCTAATATTGCACAATTATAGATTGTGCTGCCTGTTATGTAAAGTAGGATATTGAATAAGTCTGAAATTTTATGAGTTTTTTATTTATTAATTCAATTGTTACGTATGTGGTTTTATCTAAAATGGAAGCATTCTTTTCAATTTTGAAAACAAATGAATACAATTTTTTAAATGATTAATTTATACAATTAACTTTGGAAATCTTTTTATATGTAATACCATGTTTCATAATTGTTCCGACTTTTATGCCGTCAGAATATAAGAATAAGATTGAGTTTATGCCACTGTCCGCAATTCTGTAAAACCTAATGCTTACTCATTAGAGCCTATAGTTGTGTACCTCATTGTTAATTCTGTTGGCATTGTGTAAACATCTTCTGTATTGTGTGTCTAGTGAATAATTGGTTTCTGGATTACGTGATTGTGCTAAAGTAGGGTGAAATTTAATATTTCTTCAATCAAGAACATTTGTTGTCAATAGTGTGCATTTGAGGTAAATTTTATATCAGTTTTAAATTTAATGAATTTTTAGGTTGTGTTTTTACTTGATTATAATTACGCACGGCCGTTGGCCGGTAATTCGGGAAGCTTACCCTAATAGTCATGCTATCTACATGAATGAATAATTGTTTAGTATACTTGGTGTAGCTATGTTTAGTACAATGATATTTATCTTTATTTGCTATTCACGTCTAGTCATGCCATTTCTCTTGTGTCTTTAAAACTTTAACCAATTCCACTGATGTTGTTCGGAGTGCGGTTGGTAATATTTGTCTTATTTTTTATAGTATCGGTACCTCTGGAGTTTGTGCTGTGAGAAGCTTCTTATCACCCTTGTGTGGAACAGGCAGTTTAGACCAGGAAGCTAATATAGTCTTGGTAAGATAATGGTCGCATTCTGTTTTAAGTGTTTGGTTGAGGCCGTTTTCCGTACGGCACCTCCGTCATTTGTTCTCAGTCTCGCTGAAACGATCTAAAATGCTCACCTTAGGTAAACAGGAGTTGGGCGTTCGGCATAGTTCCAAGTAACCCCGTTATATCTCCTTGTGATAACGAATGGTGTAGCGGCTGCAGTTTGGCTCTGTGCTACTGCTTGATCAATAATAGGCTATAGACTTGAGATCATTTGGCGGGGACCTTAGTAATGGTTTCTTGCTAAGACTATTTTGATTGTTCTAGGGAAGTTCAGTGAGAATTATGAGAAGTTGTAATAATGTAAATATCTGTTATTATGTCCCTTGAACTTTTGTCTGATTTTAGTAAATATATTTCAGAATCGTCTGCTGATAACTGCGCATTTCACTACCCTGGCTAAATAACTAAACCTGGTCAACACAATTCAAGACTCAGCCAGGTGGAGCGTTTGAGACGTGGACAAGAGTTCCCTGCACATAAATGTACCGCTTCTATAACTGAAATGGATCATCTCAAGGTACCAGAATTGAAGAGTATCCTGTACTATCTGAAATTACCTTCAAGTGGCACGAAGGTGGAACTGAAACGCAGGATTGATGAGGAATTGATAGAGCTCCATTTGAGTTTTGATGAACTTCTTACTCTAATGGAACAGCCAAATGCTGATCATGAAACAGAGGTCGTAGACAATGTTCCAGAAATATCAGGTTCAAATAACGGAATCAATAAAGTTGTCGCAACTGTTGGAGGAATTACTGAAAACACAGATATTGTGTTAGAGAGTCAGCCCGAACTGAATTTAGATCACCACCAGAGGGCAGAAGCTCAAGAGGTTGAGAAAGCAGATGGGTCGTCGGAGAACCAGCCTAGGGAAAGCTTAAGGAATAGCGGTTATGCTGAAGTATTTGGACGCAAGGCGAGAAGTAGGAGCAGGTCTGTTTTGTCTGCTGGTAGCGCTGGGTCTATGATATCTTCAGCATCGGCAATTGAACGACGAAGAGAAGCTGCAGTAAAATTCGCTAAAATGAAAGCATCACAAGGTAAACGTAGAGAAATGATGAGAAAAGAAGCAGAGAAGAATCTTCTCCAGGCAGAGATTGAAGATGCAGAAATAGAGGCAGAGGAACAAGTGTGGAGAACTGTAGAGGAAGAAAACATTCAAGAGGTTCCAGAGGTCTTTAGGCCTAATGATATAGCTAGAAATGATTCCCAAGATATAGTTCAACATAGTTTGAGAAGCCAATCATATAGAGATAAAGATACGGCGTTTGCATCTCTAATTGACCAGGCTGTCAATACATCTGATGAACCTGATCTTCGAAAAGTTTTGTCAGATTCAGCTGCACGAAGAGCAGTTGTAGATCGGCCCTCCATTGGTGAGGGTACTACTCCTCCTGTCACTGGTGCAAATGATGTTCTGCAAGAATTGGTAAAGTGCAAGGACAGGTCAATGCTCCCAAAGAGGAACATCGAAATATTCAGAGGTATTATTGAGAGATATCTTATATTTAAAACTGCCTTCGATAGTGCGGTGGGTTCGTTTGATTTGAGTAAGCGAGAAAAACTACATTACCTATATCAGTATACTGAAGGCACGCCTAGAGATCTTGTGGAAAGCTGTCTGTACATGAGAGAGTGTGAAGGTTACGACAAAGCTTGGAGCCTTTTAAACAGGAGATATGGTTCCTCTGAACAAATAGGAGCTGCTCATATACAAAGGGTTCTTGATTACCCAGAAATATCAAGAGACGACCCTCAAGCACTTGATCAGTATGCTATAGTCTTGGTAATGACTGACAATGCTGTGTCACAACTTAAATATGGCTTAATGGAATTAGAAAATCCGCAAACTATTAGGCATATAGTAGCTAAATTACCATACGCCTTACAAGATCGATGGCGTAGGATCGCTACAGATATAGTGGAAAAGGAACACCGGAGTGTACGCTTCAGGGATGTTCTGAGATTCATTGAAGAAGAAGCTACAGTAGCTAACAATCCGGTTTATGGGAAGCTTGCAATGAAATCTTCAATAAACAAGGGAAGCAGCCAAAAACGTGCTGTGATTGGAACAATTCAAGAAAGATGTAAATGCCTGAGTTGCGGTGAGAAGCATGAAATCAAAGATTGTCAAGCTTTCGATACATTGAACCAAGAGGAGAAGATAAATGTACTTCGACGGAATGAGTGTTGCTTCCTCTGCTTGAAAACAGGTCATATGGCTCGTCAGTGTGATAAAGGTATTAGGTGTGACAAATGTAATGGTTGGCACAATACTATTTTACACATAAACCGCTACGATCCTTCCAGAGCGAAACCATATGAAAGACAAAGGCAGGAATATTCTTCGAATTACGACACTCTGCGCAGGTTCGGCCGCAGTAAAGAGAGCCCCAAAGGGTATACGGGAGGGACCCAGACTACAAGAGAAACGGGTGAATCACACAAAGAACCTGATGGCAATGTGAGGACGACAATTATGTCTAGCTGTGGCAGTGGGCCTTACAGCGGACGAATGTGTGTTGTGCCTGTAATCATCGAGGATAAGAGCGGCAAGTCAACAGAAACCTTTGCATTACTTGACAACGGAAGTGCTGTAACTCTTTGCAGTAAGAGTTTGCTGACAAGATTAGGAGTGCGTAAGCACAATACCCCAACAGCTAATTTAACTGTTGTAACATTGGGAGGAGAATGTGTAATGGATGGTGCGTTTGTAGATGGTCTCGCTATCAGAAGTCCGGATGACTCCGATGATGGAGATATACCTCTACCGCCAGTTTACGTAGTGAGCAAGATTCCCATTGATAGTGGTGATGCTGCAAGCAAGAAGGAAATATATCAATGGAATCACCTAAGAACAATAGATGTAAAAGAAGTGGGTGACGTGGAAATGATAATTGGTGCTAATGCTCCCCTAGCTACGGAACCATTAGAGGTCATCCACGCACCTATTGAGGGTCAACCATACGCCATAAGGACAAGACTCGGTTGGATTGCCTGCGGCATTACGGGAGACATGAAAAAAGAAGTGAAGATAGGAAGGATTTCAATAAAAGATGTCGTGTTAAACGAGCTAGTGAATCGCGCATTTGATGTAGGGTTTGACGATATTGGTTCTGTTAAGAAAGGGCTATCTGGAGAGGACGAGAAATGGATGCACCTTGTAGAGAATAGTTGCAGAAAGGTTGAAGGAAAGTATGAAATAACCTTGCCAATTCGGTCAGAGTTCAAGAATCTCCCAATTAGTAAAGGACATGCCTACAAGAGACTGCTGAGCTTGCGGAAGAAGCTAGAAAAAGACTTTGAATTGAGTAACCATTATGTCCTAGCCATGGTTGAAATGATAGAAAAAGGTTACGCAGAAGAGGTACCACTAGATGAGATTACCAATATCGAAGGCGTGTGGTACATACCTCATTTTCCTGTAACTCACCCAATGAAACCAAATAAAGTAAGAGTAGTTTTCGATTGTGCTGCGAGAGTAAAAGGAGTTTGCTTGAACGACATCCTCTTAACAGGACCTTGCTGGGGAAGTGAGTTGTTGGACGTTCTGTTAAGATTCAGGGAGGGCAGATACGCCTACACAGCAGATATCGAAGCCATGTTTTATCAGGTGAGAGTGCCACCTTCTCAGAGGAATTATCTACGCTTCTTCTGGTGGAGAGACTTAGGCGACCCGCGCTCATTGACAGAATATCGAATGACTGTACATCTCTTTGGAGCTTGCTCTTCTCAAAGTGTTGCCACCTTTGCCCTCCGGAGGATTTTCAGCGAGAGCGTTGGTTTCTCTCACGATTCTTATGAAACCATTGTTAAGAATTTTTATGTGGATGACTGCATGAAATCATTGCAAAGCCTAACAGAACTTAAACGAAGTATGAATGAAATGGTAGCCCTATGTAAGGAAGGTGGGTTCACTTTGGGGAAGCATAGAAGTACTATGGAAGCGACAGAAAACAGTCTTTCAAATAGCAAGAATGAGAACTCTATCAAGACGCTTGGTGTAGTTTGGGATTTAGGTGGCGATACATTGATGCCAAGTATTGCCATTAGAGAACTCCCAAGGTCACGTCGACAACTGCTATCTATAATCGCATCGATATATGACCCTTTAGGTATACTTGCGCCATATGTGTTGATTGGAAGAGTCTTGCTGCAGGAGTCGTTTAGGGAAAGGCTTGGATGGGACGATGAATTTAACGTTAACTTTCTGGAAAAGGTCAAGATGTGGGTTGACGGTGCTGAGGAATATCGAAATACCTTCGTGCCTCGGAATATTCTACTATATCACCCAGGACAGATCATTCATCAGCTACACTTGTTTTCGGACGCTAGCCTCGACGGACACGGAGCTGTAGCTTACTTGAGAATGGATGATGGCCAACATATACAGTGTAGGTTCGTTTGGGGAAAAGCTAGAGTAAACCCACTCAAACAAGTCTCTGTACCTAGGTTGGAATTAGTGGCAGCAGTACTTGCGTCACGAATGAAAGAGAGATTGGTGGATACTCTGAATGTAAGGGTTGAGGTTTTCATTTGGACTGATAGCATGACTGTGCTGAGATACCTTCGGAATGAAAAAGATAGGTTCAATACCTTCGTGGCTAACAGAGTTACAATCATCAAAGAAAGGACAAACGTTGGAGATTGGAGATATATCGCGTCAAAATTGAACCCTGCCGACGAAGCTTCTAGAGGACTTCAGACCATCAGATGGAATACAAGTCCGGAATTTCTGTTGAAAAGACAAGATGATTGGCCTTCAGAAAATGTTAATCAATCGGATAAAGAAGACCTTACTGAACTAGAAGTAAGAACAGTGGTTAATACGATAGCAGCTCCAATATGTGCAGCTGAGACTCTGTTAAGCTATTTTTCCTCATGGAAGAGGTTAAAGGTGGCAGTTGCTTGGTGGATGGAGTTCAAGAACGTTCTCTTAAGTAAGAAAAAAAGGAAGTTATGCTTATCAGTATCGGACCTGGATTACGCTGAAACAGAGATAATAAGGTTCACCCAAAGCAAGTATTATAGTGGTGAAATTGAGTCACTGAAAACTGGAAAAGGGTTGGGGAAGAAGAGCTCGTTGTGGAAATTGGATCCTTTCATGGACAACGGAATCCTAAGAGTTGGAGGGAGGCTTAGACAGATGAATGCCACAAAGAATCTTAAGCACCCTGTAGTGTTGCCAAGCAGATCACACATAGTCAAGTTGATCATAACGGAGAGCCATGATCGGCTTGGTCATCTGGGTGCTGGAACTGTTTTAGCCGACCTGCGTCATAAGTATTGGATTACGAAGGGGCATGCAACAGTAAAGAGGATTTTGAGACTGTGTGTTCAATGCCGCAAAACTAGAGGTAAAGTGTTGCAGCAAAAGATGTCTGATCTACCCAATGAGCGTCTTGTAGATGGTGAACCCCCATTTACTAATACAGGGGTCGACTGCTTTGGACCCTTCCATGTTAAAGTGGGAAGGAGGGAGGAAAAGAGGTACGGTGTATTGTTCACGTGCTTCTCGATGCGGGCAATACACCTTGAAGTGGCGCATGACCTGTCGACGGATAGTATGTGCAATGCCATACGTAGATTTATGGCCCGTCGAGGACAGGTGAGAAAATTCCTTTCCGACAACGGTACAAATTTCGTCGGAGCTAGAAAGGACATGCTCAATTCATTGTCGAATGATGTGGTAAGGAAACGCTTACTTCTAAAAAATGTGGAGTGGGTCTTCAATCCGCCGTATGCTTCTCATTTCGGTGGTGTTTGGGAGAGACTAATAGGGATTGTGAGAAGAGTGTTTGAAACCCTACTGGGTAACCAATGTATTAGCGATGATGGTCTTAGGACGCTCTTCTGTGAAGTGGAGCTATCTGTTAACAGCAGGCCACTTTCCGTGATAACTTCAGACTCAAGCGATTGGGAAGTCATCACTCCAAATAAGCTTCTCACATTGGGAGTTTGTCCGGAGAGATGGGGGGAGACTGTGGAGTCTCAGCCTTATTCTCGGAGAAGGTGGAAGCAGATTCAGTATATTGCTGATCAGTTCTGGCGCAAATGGTGCCAAGAATATAGAGCTGCCCTTCAAGAGAGACGAAAATGGACCAACTCAAAACGGAATGTCCAGATGGACGATGTGGTAATGCTTGTGGACGAGAACGAAGCAAGGTGTCACTGGCCCTTGGGTAGGGTTGTGAGAACAGTTCAGTCCAGGGATGGGTTGGTTCGAACTGTCGATGTCTTGATGCGAGGAAAGATATATAATAGGCCGATCTCTAAACTTGTTATGGTATTGGAAAATGAGGACATGTTATGAGTATTATGTCCTAAACAATAGTTTAGGGGAGGGACTGTTCCGACTTTTATGCCGTCAGAATATAAGAATAAGATTGAGTTTATGCCACTGTCCGCAATTCTGTAAAACCTAATGCTTACTTATTAGAGCCTATAGTTGTGTACCTCATTGTTAATTCTGTTGGCATTGTGTAAACATCTTCTGTATTGTGTGGCTAGTGAATAATTGGTTTCTGGATTACGTGATTGTGCTAAAGTAGGGTGAAATTTAATATTTCTTCAATCAAGAACATTTGTTGTCAATAGTGTGCATTTGAGGTAAATTTTTATATCAGTTTTAAATTTAATGAATTTTTAGGTTGTGTTTTTACTTGATTATAATTACGCACGGCCGTTGGCCGGTAATTCGGGAAGCTTACCCTAATAGTCATGCTATCTACATGAATGAATAATTGTTTAGTATACTTGGTGTAGCTATGTTTAGTACAATGATATTTATCTTTATTTGCTATTCACGTCTAGTCATGCCATTTCTCTTGTGTCTTTAAAACTTTAACCAATTCCACTGATGTTGTTCGGAGTGCGGTTGGTAATATTTGTCTTATTTTTTATAGTATCGGTACCTCTGGAGTTTGTGCTGTGAGAAGCTTCTTATCACCCTTGTGTGGAACAGGCAGTTTAGACCAGGAAGCTAATATAGTCTTGGTAAGATAATGGTCGCATTCTGTTTTAAGTGTTTGGTTGAGGCCGTTTTCCGTACGGCACCTCCGTCATTTGTTCTCAGTCTCGCTGAAACGATCTAAAATGCTCACCTTAGGTAAACAGGAGTTGGGCGTTCGGCATAGTTCCAAGTAACCCCGTTATATCTCCTTGTGATAACGAATGGTGTAGCGGCTGCAGTTTGGCTCTGTGCTACTGCTTGATCAATAATAGGCTATAGACTTGAGATCATTTGGCGGGGACCTTAGTAATGGTTTCTTGCTAAGACTATTTTGATTGTTCTAGGGAAGTTCAGTGAGAATTATGAGAAGTTGTAATAATGTAAATATCTGTTTTTATGTCCCTTGTACTTTTGTCTGATTTTAGTAAATATATTTCAGAATCGTCTGCTAATAACTGCGCATTTCACTACCCTGGATAAATAACTAAACCTGGTCCGCACAATAATAACCATTTTCGTTAATAACCATTAACGAAACCATTAATAACCATAACCATTTTCGTTAAAGTATTAACGATAAATATATTTTTTATGTCCTATATTAATATCAGTTCATAGTGCTTTTTTCAAATTTTAGAAGTTTCTACACGATTCCTAATCCATACTATGAAACATTGCATGATTAGATTCATACACGTGAAAAAATGAATGGTAGTGATGGGAAGTGGCAAAAAATTGGGTTGGCTATAATAGATCCAAATTATTTTAGTTAATGTCAAATATATAATTAAAGAATATATAAATATATAAATACCATCAAATATGAGGGTATAATCTGGAGGAGATGCGAACTTTATAAATAACTAGTCAGCTTTTTATACTCGTTTGGTCACTGGTTATTACACATTTCCAAACGAATGTGTAATAATGGTAGGAACAGCTCTGCAAAAGAGATCTCCAATGTATATTGAAAAATTGAAGATAGAATTTGAAATAAAAAACTTAAACTCTACTCTAAATTACTAATTATATAGTATATATCTGCAGTAATATTTATTTGAATTTCCTTCCTTGTAAATATAACATTTAACATAATTTTTCTTAATCAATCTCACCTGCATGATCATAAAGTTTGTAATAGTCACGGTGAAAACAGCTTAATTGAAAACTAGAAATAATAAATTACCAAAGTTACTCCTGAAATTTTTTCTATACCAAGTAATGTAAGTGCAAGACATGACCCACACCTATTTGACTTATTGTTAGTCTGAGACGTAATAAGAGTGGGGGACGCCTGTATTAGCCTGGTGTAAATTACAATAATAAAGTGACTTTAGCCGTACACTGTACAGTTATAAAATTAGATATGCTATATGAGTTAAGAGTATCTATAATTTAGAACCGAAATAACAGGTTCCGAACAAGAATAATAATTGTGTGGATAAGTAAGAATTAAAGTACTTACAATAGAGGTAAATAATAATTATTTTTATATATGTATATGTCAAAAATATGAAACAGTCCAATAACACGGACTTGTTTACGTTTAAATAATTAAACGTAAAACTAAAAAGTACTAATATCTAGCTAATTCATTTGTTAGGATTATATTAGTAATTACCTAATCTGAGTACTACTATTGATGATTATTGTAGGTACCGTGAAATAAACACCACTAAAAATGTCTTCGTTTTCCCGTTTTGTATGTTTATGTACTGTAATAATATCGAGACATGCCAGGTAATTAGTACAGATTTTATAAGATTCCGGTGTAATGAAAGCGGGTGTAAAATTTATCATTAACAAATTATTCAGTTTCATTATTTTACTGATGCCGGCCAACAGGACAGAAAGATTGCAATACGAATTTAGGCTAAGACCATACATTTCTAAATACCATCAAATAAGGGAGTTAAATACTTTTATGTTGCAGAATATACATAGGTAAAATATGATATAAAATATATACACACATTAAATATAATGCAAAATAGAGCAATTTGAGGATGAATTGTACGTGGACGAAATGTCCGAGAACGAAATGTCCGTGGACGATATGTCTGTGCACGCTAGAAAACACATATCATACTCATTTGGGTTAATAACAATCATTTTCACTATATATATTTAATTTCAAATTGTAAAATATTTTCCTTTGATTTATATGAAAAATTTTGAATTTCTAAAATATATGACAAATATTAAAGATGCTCTATCTTTGTTTTCCATCTTTCTTTAATAACTCCTCATATACCTACAGAGAAAACCTCTCCTTATTTGAAGTTTATGGGCCCTATATATTGGAAGAAGTCATGTTCAGCGCATCTTTGCCTTGTTCACAACCTATAGGATATCAGTATATTACCTTCCAATACCCTTCTATTTGTATAACTTATACGGATATTTTTGCACTTATTTGGTATTTTAAGAAATTGAAGTGAAATAAATGTGAAAAACTGTTTATTTAATTAATTATGTTACTCAATTATAATAGCTGATCATCAAAATTGGATTGTCAATTATAATCGATAATAAAAATGATCATTTAACTACGATAATAAATCATTCGACCAAAATTCAATCGTAATTTATTTTGAATTCAAAGCATAAAACATAATATTTTTCATTATTTTGTAGGTTGGAAATAGGAAGTAGGTCATTCCTCAGATATGCATTCTTGTTTTCGAATTTCCGTTACTGAAGATTTCCCTCAAAAATGACAAATGTTTTAGTCTTCATATTTCCGCTAGTTGCATATTTGGCAAACAAATTTACAAAATTTTACCTTGATGGTGTTTTGCACATGTCGCATAGAAGAAATAATGGGGTAAAATGCCTTTATTCTAACTTTTGAAACAGGTCATGTAATGAATAGGGATGCATCTTGTATTCACTAAAACATAAATATTATATTAATATTACAGTTTGAAATTCTATATTTTAAGACATGTTTATTATATTAACCCTTTATTGTTTCTAAAACTATTACCAAACTGTATTACATGGTAAAAAGATTAAACAAAAAAAACATCAAATATTTTTAACTGTCAAAGTGGGTCAAGTCTCAGTATTGATTATAACTTGCAAAAGTTAGTCATTTTGTCCGAGGTAAATTACTTTGACATGTTGAGGGTCAAATTGACCTGATAAACAGGGGCAAAAAATAGCAAAAAAATGGACGAGGTAAGATAATCACTTTGACTAAATATTTTCCCAAGTTTATCCTTGTCTTGCAGACTCAACAGCAGAATTGCATTCTATTTACGTGTCTTTTCGTTTCAAAATTTGAACATCTTCGTAATTATATCAGAATTAATGAACTCTATTGAAGGATTTGAGTGAAATGAAGATAATTAAAATCATGACGAAAACATTGAAATGCTATTCATAATTACAGCCTTTAATGAACTTAAAAAATAATGAATGGGCATGAAAAATAATAATATTATTATTTTCTCAAATAAAATTAATATATCATGAGCTTTTATGATATATCATTTATTATAATAAAACATGGAAAAGTATCAGTTAGGTATTTGAAATTTAAAATTTCGTCGTATTCTATAAACGACATGAATTAATGTTAAATTATCTTTATGTTTAGTATAATATAATATAATATTATTCATTGAAGACAAGTGCCTGGCAGAATTTTATGTCTTCTGTTTGTGATTCACACAATCACTAGGAATATTCAATAATACTGAGAGTAAATCTTTGATTCACAGGAACAGTTACCGCTGAAAGTATAGCTATTTTTTAATAAAAAAGGTCAATAGCTTATGTAAATCAATTAAAAGAATTTGGGTAAGATGTAACAATTGAGTTCTAAATCCATCCCTCACAGAAAATTGAAACTTAATTTAGCAAAACTAATGAATAGCAGAGTGTCTTAAGTGGTAAATAGATTCTTTAGGCTATTTGTTCTCTATTTTTCTCTTCGTCTTAAAGCACTGAAGATTGTAGTACAATGCTACCCAATTATATATCTAACAATAGAAATCATCCCTAAAGGTCTGGGACAAAATGGCCTAATCTGATTTGCGACAGACTGGTCCCTGAGCGAGGTAACATTAGCATTTTAATTCTCTCTCTCTCTCTCCGTATCTTCCAGCAGATGTAACGGCAACTTCGTCCAAAGGATTGGGCGGAGGAATGAATTTGTTGTGGCACTGACAGTTGTCATTGCTTCACTGAGACGTTCAATCAGGGAATAATCGACAGACTTTGTCAGTTACTCGCCAACATTCTCTGCCATCATTTGAAGATTGGAAAACCTACCACGCTGTCCCATTCGGAAATTTTGTAATCGGCTGATCACACATTATTATAGGTTACGTCAAATATCATTCGTATTTTGGCACAAATATAATAATTTCAGATGTTAAGCTATAATAGCTTCTAACTTACGATGAATTAATAGAATTAGATTTACGTCGAAGCATTGTTCCACAAAGACACGACATCTTTCCCTCTTTATCACCCCAGTAATCACATTTAGTCACTTGAACTGAGTATAAAAACAGATTTGATGATCGATAATGAATTAATATTGAGTATTACCAATTGTAATTCAAAGAACTGCAATATTAATTTACTAGCATGGATATTTTCTGGCGCTCGAATTGTATACCCATGGTGATTCATAAACAACTGACCTATTTCATATATTAATAAAATAGAAACTAATAAACCAAGAAAATATAGAGACTAAAATAATAAAAAAAAAGAGTTGGGAGTGTTTTTCTTTAATTGGCTGTAAAATTGATATCTTCTTATGATAACCACAGTTTTCTAGGCAATTTCCCTGTATACCTCCATATTTTCAGGCGAAAGTATGATCTTCTTTTAACTCATATATGATGTTCTTTGCTTTTGTAACACTCACAGATGATTCAAGTTATCCCTCATATTCAAGGATATAATTAAGCTACCCAAAAACCTTTGCTTTCATTCAGCACTAATGTTAGGTGCGGCATGATGCATTTACTATTGGCTTCCACCTGCTTCTTATCATTGTGATAATGATCAGTGATCACCAATAAAACTTGCACTGTGATATAATGATATCGAAAATTGGATTTGAGAATTTCTATTGCCAATCATTGTCGAGTTGAAACTTGAATGGAGTGCTGCCCCTCACTCGAAAAACTCATATTTATGGAAGACATTTTTGAAGAGCCAAAATCTCTCCTTTTTGGACGTTTTCCTGAGTTAGCACCATTTATTTTCATGTGATGATATCTTAAATCTATTCGTGTATGTTGCAAAAGAAAATAAAAAACATCGATGAAGAATCTTCTACTTTAAATTTTGGAAGTGATAGGAAAAATTCTGGAGAAGGTGAGTGCCAGTTTAGCATATTTTTAATTATCTTTTAAATTAATTTTATCTCTCTAATATAGGTTTATTAGTTTAACTTTCCTAACAAATAAAATGGGATATTTGTTTTTGAATGACTCTGTACTTCCTTTGAACCTGGTATTGTGAATTCCATAGTACAGGGTGGCGCAAAAAAGGAAACCCATTTTCAAATTTGTTTGTTTTTCAAGCTGTCAAAGCTAAAAAAATTCTAAAAACATTATTTTATTTGTCTACTTTTTCTGCATCTTTCTTATAAATCTGTTAAAAGTTATGAAAAAAACTAAACATCCTGCATCGAATTAAAAAAATGGATATAAAAAGTGCTTTCGGGAGGACGAAATATACGAAAAAAATTATAATAAGTATAATTCATTTTAAATGGATGTAAAAACATTAAATTCAACTGTTTTTTTTTTGTAACAAATAATAGAAAATAAAAAAAACTAATTACCATTTGAAAGTTTGTTTTTGAGATAAAATTGATATCTTTATAAAATCATTTCGTCGTTAATTTGTATCTCTTATTTGAAACCTTTAAAATGCAGCTTGCAAAAGAATAAAAAAAAATTGTTTTGACAAGTTATTTTAACACTGGAAGCTTTAAACAGGTTCAACTACATTTTGAACAACACTTTATGGAAAGATTTCCACCAACTATAAAACCATATTGACAAAAGTTAATTAGTCCAAAACTGAAGAAACCACTTTAAATTGGAACAAAAAGCGATGAGGCACAGGCGAACAGAATGAACACATTAATATTGTTCATGAACAGCTTAATGAGAATCCAAAAATATCTATCAGAAGGAATTGATTAGACATCACTAATGACCCATTTCATTGAATTGTTAAACACGATTGTAGATATCATCCTTTTAAGATGCATCTAAGGCTCGGACTCTTAATTAGAACTGATTTACCGTACCGCCAAAATTTTGCAAAATGGTTTCTGCAAAGAAATGTACATTTTGTAGAAGACATCGTTATTGGTGATGAGGATGTATTTCCTTGAATGAGTCAATAACCAAAAGGTTAAGTAAATGAAAAATAGTAGGATTTAGGTTTTAGTACTACCGTAAAGAAATAAATTATACCAATTATGAACTTTTTTGTAAAGTAAACTAATTTGAAAATGGGTTTCTTTTTTTTTTGCGCCACCCTGTATAGTATGTATAAGATACAACGGTAGTAGAACCGTTTACCAAAGTGCGGTTTATTAACAAGAAGATAGAAAATTTGGATAGTAGTGTACTTCTTGTTCATAAATATTCCATATATCCTGTGCACCATTTGTTGGTTGAATAGGTACTGATATGTTCCTTGTTTTATTAAACTCGCATTCTAAATTACCTATGAAATAATACACTAGCTTCAATTTCTTCTTCCGTTGAAGCACAAAGTGGTATCTCTTCGTACATTAGAGGTAAGACTCCTCCTATCTTGTCCCTGTCTGGATTTTGAGTCTAGTATATCGAGGCCATCAGACCACCAATTTTCTCCACCAATTACATTTTGCTCTCGTTTCTTGATGGGTTAATTATGAGGGGCAATTTGAGGCCAGGAGAGAATCTGCAGGAAAGAGGAAAGGGAACACTGTGAATGAAAGTGAGAGGGTTTTCAGGAAAAATGGAGGGGATTTAGGTAAAGTAGGTGGGATTCATGCCGTCCTGTTTGCTACTAATTGATAACAAAATTTGTTTGTGAAATGGAGAGTTGGAAATTATTTAGCAATCGTGAAAATGGCCTCAAATTTGAATAGACCACAGAGATTCTGCAATAATTAAAATAGCGTCAGAATGATCGCTCTGGAAAAAGAATATAAAATTACTTATGCTATTTCTGATTGATTTTTTTTCACTCTGTATTATTAGTAGTCTGCTATCTGATTGATATGCGTTCATAAAATAATAGGATACTTGACCGCATATAACATTAAAATCATGCATAAAGATGCACTGTATTATCTATTGTGAATTCTCGAATAATATGATGGTCAATTTCTATCAATTGATCAAGTAATAAGTAGAAAGTCTTTCTTTTAGGGCAAATACGATTGTGTCGTCAATCAGCCTGATTGGCATAGGCTTCAAAGAGAAGATTTATTGGATTTTAAAGAAGTGCATCAACTTCTCACAGAAATATTACACCCCTTTATTCCATATACGAAATGAACTTTTGATGAAAATTTGATTTTGTGAATATAGTATCTCTGTAGATGAAATGGAAAATTAATTAAAAACATCAAACACGAATCTCATAAGAAATTAATGTTTCAAGTAGTTCTTACTAATTAATATACGGAAAATCCTAATGCCAGAATTAGAGAATTTTATTAAAAAGTCAAAGCTCAAGAGGTTGGCATTGCAGAAATTACGTATTCTTATCGCTATTTTCCAGACGACGCATGCAAGAAAATATAATTTGTAGCTTTGCAAGAACTCATTTGCAGATAACAGAAAATTCATAATTAAGGAAGCTTACTAAAATAGAGTTGCAAATTGCTGATGGTGAAATTTGTGGCGCTGCAACGGAGAGATATTGTGTTGAAATTCACAAGTAAGTATTGAATGCACATTTGACAAAATATTAGGTCCGCTTCACACTTGCGTTCTTTTACACCGGGGAAAAAATCCTCTTAAAATGTGTTTACACCTGCGTTTTTTATCGGTGAAAAAAAAAATCACAATAAATTTCTCCTTTTGTAATAATTACACATTTTAAGAAGAGTTTTTTCCCGCTGTGTTAAAAATGCATGTGTGAATCGGGCCTTAGGTATTATGTTCTTGCTTAGCGTCAGTCTGAAGTTGCTATGGTTCAGAAGGTTGTCATGGTGCATGATAATTGTTGATGTATTTATAGCTCTGGATAATATACTCATTAATTCACAATCATATAATAATTTAAAAATTACTGCAAAAATATAGCATATTCTTTTATGTCTTCCTTCATTGTTCATGCAGATCTAAATCATTTCCCCTCTTATTTGTAAACATAAAATCTCCCCATCGATGTAAAATTCTCTTCTCCCTGCGAGTCCCTTATTTACATTCACAGTCGCATCTAATTACATACTCTTTTTGCCCCCCAGGTCCTAATTAACGTTATTTATTTCGCTCCAAAGAACTTATTCTATTGCACTTCTTTCTCCAAACTCTGAATGCAATTTTTATTCCAAATAAAACACAGTAATGTTATGTTAAATAACTAGAGAGGTAGTTTCTTATTGTAAATTCTTTCTATTTGCAGTTAATGGATTGAATCTGATATGGTAGATATACGTGTATTAATAATTGTGATGAAAATGATAATATTTATTTGTAAATAAAATACAAGGTAGATATGAATAGATGCCTATATAACAGTAAAAAAAATTTCAGGCAAATTATAATCGTTCCCGAAATATTCATGAGAATAAAAAATATTGTAACTTGTGTTTGTACTGTCATGAATATAATATTGGACTATAATTCTAATTTTATAATTTGGTTCTGATTTTTACTGTCCGAAATATCTTCTTTAAAAATAGAGATATTTATTTAGAAACTGAAGTTGTAGATAATTGATCGTAGTAGAGATAAATTATTGAGGTAATACCTATAATTCATGGCTAAACTATATAACGAGAATAATGATCAGTATAGCTATCTATATTATCAGATTTTATATAATCAAATGTACAGATGCAATTCTAATAATGATTTCTTGTATTAAGCACTTTTTCAAACTATGAAAAGTTATATTGAAAATAAATGAAGTAAGGTTACATCTGAATACATTTCAACCTACTTAAAAGGTTTTCAGACATTGAAATGATTATTCGTACTTCTATTCTATTCACCTTCCTAAATGAATCAAATTGTAAGATTGAGTTTATGTCTCAATTGCACATAATCTTGATTAAACTTAATCATAATTTAACATAATTTTTTCCATGCATTTCCTTATGAAAAACATTTCGAGATAACTAAAAATTTACAATCACAATACAAATGAATATTTCAGAAAATATCAAATTGCATTATAAAAAATGTTTTTCAACCCACTTAAATATTTACAATAAATATATATTTTAGGCTGAAAATCTAGTGCAAAATAATGCTATTATATATATTAATTTTAATTATTTTATACATACATATTATGTAGCTTTATGTTTATATTTGCCATCACATGTCTTATAAGAAGGTGTAATAACAGTTACTGTTTATTAGAAACATAACTCAATGTAAAATTTCACGACATTTTTCTAGGAAATATATCTTTGAAATAAACTAATAAATAATTCTGTGTCATACGCAATGAGTGTTGAAACTCTAACTGTACTGACTGCGCAAGCTGACATACGTAGGTACTTTACGGACAGCTATCTATTCTACAGAACATATCATACCGTCACAGAGTAGCTTCTGACTAATTGTCTTTCTGGAGCATCCATGCGCACTGACTCGAGATGTCTTTGAGTCATAAGAGTCAGTGACTCGAGATGTCTGTGAGTCATATGAGGCAATAGAGTGTGTGTGGATATTGAGTTAACATTGTCACATTCTCTGCAAGGACGATGATTTCTTCAAGAATTCAAACATAGGTTGAAACTAATATGATATTGACACATTTTGGCAAATAAAAAAATGGATTCTAACATATGAGATAATAAATATCGTATTTATACTACACTTAATAAGTATTAATTCATCTTTCAATTGAAATTAAGAATTTTGTGATTAATGAGATTGATATAACATAATAACAGAATTCAACGATTTCACAATTTATCTAATTATCATTTATCATTGTCATGCGATTGATCGGTTAACTGTCTTTGATAGTGTCAATATTTTATTGATTACTAGCCAAAACTACAGGACAAGACTTTTGAATGACAGCTATAAAGAATGATTTATTTCAACTCCCTGTCATATGGTGATGTAATTTACGTTAATTTAAATATATTTAATGAATAATATTCATTTTAACTAAAAGAAACATACACATTTTCATTTTACGATATTCCAACAGAGAAATAACATGTGGGTGATGACTATATATTATTGTATGCAAAATATCAACTCAATTCTCTTGTATCTCTTGAAATTGGTTGATATTATGTCAGGTTTGGTTTCGGCCAGTTTATCGGCCAGTTTATTTGAACATATAAGATATAGAAAAGTTATAATTTTATGCATGAGTACAATACCAACACGTTATATGATATAGGTAAAATGACGTGTATCATTTTTTCCTAATCAACTCCCGCTTGTTGACTTATCAAGACTACAGATTTGCCTTTACAATTAGAAGAGGAATCATTACGATTTTCTGGTACAATGATTTTTTCCTAACTCACTCCCCTCGTCTTGTGCCCTTCGCAAGAAAGTGAAGATCATTGCGCAAAGTTTCAGTTCCATCTCTCCATTCGAGTTGAGAGTTTCTGTGTGACGCGGTAAAGCCTGAGGGAGCAAGAGAGTAATTTGCCAGAGTCCAATAATCCCGGAGTTACGGCCTGCAAATCACCTTACGATTCTCAACACTGTTTTTTCACTTTTTTGATCACTATTTCTATTTTAATTCTCCTCTCACATCATTTTCTTTTATATTTTTTGGAATTCATATTTCTCACTATTCATACTATTATAATTTTCATTTTATTTCACGTTTAATTTAATTTTGATGGGAATGATCTGGGTTATTACAATTATTAAACTCTATTTAAATACACTTTTTTTTCTACTTGGTCATTCCACTAGTTTATAGTTAAATAGTACTATGAAGTATTAATATTTTGAATAGAGTAAAATAAATAACCAACGACTATTATTTGCAAAATAATTTATCAAATATTTTTTGTAGTGAAAAAAAAAAATGAACATTGAATATTTCGGGATTGCCAATATGTAACTTTATATTCGTGGATTACAATCCATCAAATCAATAAAAAATATATTATCTATAGTTTGGACGGGGTATCACTGCGCTTACCCTTTTTATGGGTATCACTCTGCACCCCTTATAATTTTGAAACCACTTGTTTTAGACTAAATCTGATTAAACCATCATTTCAAGCATCTTCTTTTTCTCCCATAAACACCATGAAGCACCATTATCATATTAGTATTTCTAGAGCTGAGTCGCGATATATGTAGTGCTCACAGAACGATCTGAAAAAAAGTTTGCGCTTGTGATTTTTAAATCCCGCAAACTCTCCAATAACTCTTTTACCAAGATTTATAGATTCATATTGTTTTAACATGTTAGCACAAACAATAACAGATACATTATGTCAAACTTTCAACTTCTCAGTTTAAACGGTTTTCCAGCCACAACCGTGCGCAGTGATACCCCAGATAATTTAGAGGTAGAGGGGTATCACTGTGCATCATTCAAACCATATTTGTTTGTAAATAAATATAAAAATAATAGTTTATAGGTCTTAATTAAGGCATAAATATTGAATAAGGTGTTATTTAATTATATATTTGAATAACAATAAACTTTCGATTGTATTAGCTATGCAACTTGATGTGGGGGTATTAAGATATGGAGAGTGGGTATTTAAGGGGGGGGGGGAAGGTTTTTGAATTAAATATTGATTAACAATAAACCTACGATCGTATTATATTACTTGATATAAGTAGTTAACTAGTTGCGTAAAATTTAAGTGTTAAATTTGTTGCAGATTCAATAAATACGTGTTTATAAAGCAAGGGACAAGTAGATTGGTGTTTAGATGAGGATGAGAAGGGAAAATAGATGGGGGAGAGAGGGATTTAGATGGGAAGAGTGGGAGATTTCGATGAGGAGAGAGTGTGATTAAAATGGTAGGAGAGGGGGATTTAGATGGGAAGAGTAGGATATTTAGATGGGGAAAGAAGGGGGGACAGGAGGTATTTAGGTGGGGGAGAGAAGTGCTGCATTAATGCAATGCGCAGTGATACCCCGATGCACTCACGAAAAGTTACGCACAAAAAAAGTGCCAATAAGTTCTTTATTTATTTAGCTATTATTTCGAGACTAGTTGAGAACCATCTTCATTCATGACTATTTCATCACGAGAAAAAGAGTTTCTTTAGTACCTTTAGTTTTAAAGTAAATACAGAGTTTGCGGGATTGTGCCCAGTGATACCCCGTCCAACCCTAATGAACTTTGGCAAACGAAATCTTATTTACAAATGTTGACGTGTAAAATTCTATTTTCCATTAATGGTAACTCAATTTTGAATATAGTAGAAATTCAATACAAGTTTAGATTTCAATGAAATTCAATGCAATGAAATACCTATTTATGAAGCAATTCAAACAAAAAGAAGCATTTAAGTTTTAAATGTTACCAATTGCTATCATACATTATTCAGTAGCTTTAGCTTAATGGTCATTGTTTGCTGTTGTCTAATTTCCTGTCTGCTCTCTATAAACCTTGTGTTTTTTCACCGTCTGTTCACTTTAGTGAGTTCCAATTTCCTCATTTGAAGCAAAATATTATCCAGACAAACCTTTGGACGTAATGCAACACAGTGAGGAACATTATAAAAACACAAGAGGAACACAATGAGGAATACAAGAGGAACACAAGAGGAACATTATAGGAACACAAGAGGAACACAAGAGGAACACAATGAGGAACACAATGAGGAACACAAGAGGAACACAAGAGGAACATTAGAGGAACACAAGAGGAACACAAGAGGAACATTATAGGAACACAAGAGGAACACAATGAGGAACACAATGAGGAACACAAGAGGAACTCAAGAGGAAAATTATACGAACACAAGAGGAACACAATGTGGAACACAAGAGGAACACAAGAGGAACATTATAGGAACACAAGAGGAACACAAGAGGAACATTATAGGAACACAAGAGGAACACAATGAGGAGCACAAGAGGAACACAAGAGGAACACAAGAGGAACTCAAGAGGAACACAATAGGAACATAAGAGGAACATAAGAGGAACATAAGAGGAACGTAAGAAGAACATAAGAGGAACACAATTGGAACATAAGAGAAATACAAGAAGAACATAAGAAGAACATAAGAGGAACGTAAGAAGAACATAAGAGGAATATAAGAGGAAAAAGAGAGGAACACAAGAGGAACGTAAGAAGAACATAAGAGGAACATAAGAATAAAATAAGAGAAACATTAGAGGAACATAAGAAGAACATAAGAGGAACATAAGAGGAACACAAGAAGAACATAAGAGGAACATAAGAGGAACATTAGAGGAACATAAAAAGAACATAAGAAGAACATAAGAGGAACATAAGAGTAACGTGAGAAGAAGATAAGAGGAACATGAGAGGAAAAAGAGAGGAACACAAGAGGAATGTAAGAAGAACATAAGAGGAACATAAGAATAAAATAAGAGAAACATTAGAGGAACATAAGAAGAACATAAGAGGAACACAAGAAGAACATAAGAGGAACATTAGAGGAACATTAGAGGAACATAAAAAGAACATAAGAAGAACATAAGAGGAACATAAGAGTAACGTGAGAAGAAGATAAGAGGAACACAGTGAGGAACATAAGATAAAGAAAGTGAGGAACATACAAGGAACATAATAGAAGCACAAGAGAAGCACAAGAGGAACACAAGAGGAACACAAGTGGAACACAAGAGGAAGACAAGAGGAACATAAGAGAACATAGTTAGGATCATAAAATGGAATCAGTAAGAAGTATCTCAATATCTTCCGATATTGAAAATGTAATGAAAGAGATGCTTATAGGGAAATTGATCATTTGAAGGAAAACATGTTTGAGTTATTGGTTGATTAAATTGCCTATACTGTTTTTAGACCTACAGTATGTACATTGTACAATATTCGAGCCAATAAAATATAAGAGGTTCCGCTGTCATTCATTTTTATTGACGTATTTGAACTGTAACAGTTGACAGTGAGCTTGAAATAACGATAATCAAAGAATTGTGAAGCTTAAAACCTCTCCATAATGATAACCATTCTTCATATATTATGTTCAATTATACATTACAATTCTGTAAGTATTTTCTTCAATGAAATAAGATAAATTCAAAGTAAAAGTAGTGAATACTACACTTTAATTTTGAGCCAAATAGAATAACGCTATCGAATTCCATTTCTAAATCAAATGCAAAATAAACAAGTTTTGAAAGAAATTTGTTTCCCCGTTGACATTTTTGTGGTTTCTTCGACACTTGATTCTAACAAAACAACATATTTATAATAAATTTGAAAAAAAACTCGTTTTCGTTCTAAATATTTTAGATATTATATATATCATTTCTTTTTCTTTATTATTTCATATTTTTATAGTCAGAAAACAGTTGATTGCTAATCTCGACCTTTATGACGGCAAACTTTTGAGACGATAATCTTAATAACAATCTTAGTAAAATAATTGAAGCTGTAGAACATTGTTTTCGTTTTGATTTTACTTCTACTTCCTCGTTGGTAAAGCTCGGGTTTTTTTTGTGGTACATAAACTTCTGTCTACAGCTCATCAATCCCGCGTAGTCGTTTTTCAACCTCCAGATTTGGAAGCTTGGAGCTGCGAATAATTATTTTGATGGAAAAACAAATGCGTTTTTTAATCTTTCTTCAGCAGAGATCACGAATGTGCGGTCTTTCATTGTGAACCATAACAAGAAGAAATCTTTCAGATTGAATCAAAATTGCATTTATTTTTATAATGGAAATGACAATGTTTGTAATAGTTTGCTTTCTGGCCTGGTAATTATGTTTGGTATCTTTGGACATATTGGTGACATAGCTGAATGTGAATCACAAAGGAGCTTAACCTTCCTTGTCAATTAGTTCGATTAAATTAGTTTTCTATGTCTTGCACCTCTTATATCATTTTGAAAGCCTTCGTCGCTAAGATTAATTGTATACTTGTTGAAATTAAATTTTATAGTACATAAATTTGAAAATCTTCCGTGAGTTTCATTTTACCATTTCAATTATTTTTTTCCACCCAGTGGCTTTATCCTGAAGCTATTTGAGTTGAATGGAAGAAAATGAGGTAGCGTCCCTTGGGTTCCGAGCTGTTGTAATTTGGATAATGTGTCGTCTTTTTTCATATTTACCATATTTCTAATTTTTTAACACTACTTGCAGTTTTAGAGGATAGCGCTAGGTTTATGCTCTTCAACTACGAGGTCTTAGATTTTTGTGTTAGGTAGGCTCGTAAGCTTCAATTACTATCACCTCTTCATTCTCCTCTTTCATCTGTGGTGCAACCACTTGTCCTTAATTGTGATCCTTTTTGTCAGATTATTTGTTAGATGAATGCTTGAATGAGTAGCTTTTCTGCATCCATTAGCTTTGTCACCGACAGTGGTAGGTGACTTTGTTCATGGAGCTACTTTCCTATCTGACAAAATCTTCCAGACCTTTTTTAAATATATTTTTGACGTCGACGATATAGTCGAAATGGCTGAAAGCTTACGTTAAACCTTATACTAAAATAAATAATTTAAAAACTATTGTATTTTAGGATATTTGCCGTTAACTTATGCCCTTATTTAAAACACCTTTACATTTTTCTGTATTATGAACATTAGGTAGTTATGTGCATTCTTCTTGTGAACTTTTATACCTGTGGGCTTTTTTCCTTGTGGGCAATTTTCCTTGGGAGCATCTTTCCTAGTGGGCATTTTTCCTGTGGTCATTTTTCCTGTGGGCTTTTTTCCCTTCGGCATTTTCCTGTAGGCTTCTTTCCGGGAACTCCTTTTTATCTGATTTTGTCTTTAGACTTTCATTAGAAAAAATTAGTTTGATGTAGTGATAGAATTCAACAGCTTGAAATCAATATAACTATTTTCAAGATCATTTGTTAAGTCAATGCACTCTATGGCTTTGAACAGCAATCATTAAAACTGATTTAAACCTTTTTATCATTCAATTATTTTTGAAATATTTCGAAGTGCACATTTATATTGAAATAAAAATTTCAAAATAAGTTCAATTTGTATTGATTTTTATAAAATTCTATTAACAACTATAATGCATTCAA
Source organism: Caprella mutica (assembly GCA_947561585.1). NCBI lineage: Eukaryota > Metazoa > Arthropoda > Malacostraca > Amphipoda > Caprellidae > Caprella > Caprella mutica. The sequence continues at coordinate 53,197 of CANNZV010002611.1, read as the reverse complement.
TTGCTAAGATACCCCTTTAAAAACGTGTTTAAATACACCTGAAATATTATCCTGCTAGTGATAATAAATAAACAGTAATTCAATAGAAACAGTTTCTATTTCTTAAATAAATAAACACTGAAAATAAGTTATAAACAATTCTGAGATGCTTTAGACATATTATTTCCTAGATATTCTCATTTCTGAATTCCAGCGCATCTACCCAGTCCCCTCCGGCAGAATTCTCCTCACTCTAATTCTTGGCTTCTCCTCTTGTAGCAACTTGAGAGAAAATGTGGAGCCAAGTGGAAGAAAGGTCTCACTTCAAATTGAGACGATGATGCGGAATTCGACGCTTACTCGTGCTATCGAGCTTCATATAATCTCTGTTTAAATTACCTATAAAATTGGTGATGTTTGAAATGAAATCTAGGAAGTTAAGAAGTTCCTATATCAGTAATATATAATACTTCGTTAACTCGGTATAAAAAATGATAATGTTACCCCACTGTAACATTATCTAATATTCTTTCATTCTTAATTCAGAAAAAACAAATTAATATAAAAGCACTATGCATAAAATTAAATTTATAAATAAGTGTCCAAATAAACCGAAACTTCTAGAACAACCTAACTAAAATTAACAAAAAGAAATCCTATAAGACCTAATAATTACAATTAGAGAGAAAAAAGTTACATGTAGCCTTGAAAGAGGAATTTCTTGATTCTAGTCTTGAATTTATTAACAGATGAGGGTTGTTTATAGTCAGGATGCAGATCATTCCTAAATTTCAAGCACACATATTCTGTTGAATGTTGTGACTTTGATTTTGAAAACAGTTGTGAAATTAATTTATTATTATTACGAATGAAGTGTTGAAGAGAATCAGAGTGAGATCATATTGCCGTTAAGAATCAAAATCACTATACAATGTTTTGAACATAAGTATACAATATACATGTCTGTCACTTATGAAGGTCTATAAGCTTAAATATATTATTCCTATAGAAGTATTCGACAATTATCTTTTGAATAGTAAAGTGCCACTTAATTTGTTTGACATATACGAATTACAAAATAATATTCATAATTAATCATTGTACCTGTATATTTTATACATATTGATCTCTATTTTAATATAAATGAGTTATAAAACTAGTAATATATAAGATATAAATTATCCACATATTCTCCATAAATATTATGAACATTTTCATATTTACAAATTGAGTAACGGTCGTCAAAAGCACATATATGTTTTCCTGTATCTGTGTATCCTTTATATAATATCAATCATTGATATGAAGCCAGAGAATCTTTGCAATCTCTAGCTCTTCCTATTGAAGTCATTCCATGTTGCGAATTCACACTTCATGCCTATAGCCCTGGCAATGCAGACATCCATTTGTAATATATAGAGTGGTGGAAGGAGCTGCTGAACGGTGATTTGATGGTCTTTTCTTCGGATAGATTCAATTCGGCTACGGAGCGAAAATAATCCAAGGGATTTTGGAGTCCCAAAATACGCAGCGTGAATAGAAAATCCGTGGGTTTGATGATATATTTGAATAGTATTTATGTTGTATTTGAATGATAAAATCGCCATAGAAGAGAGAATGAGGATGCTGGAGAATTCTTTGATGTTGAAAATACGTTTGTGTATAGTGCTTTTCATAAAAGATTTTAGACACTTTAATCTACAGATGGGAAACGCTAAAATAATTTAGATAATTTGATTTTTTTTTAAATAGACAAAATTTTGAGGAATTTCAAAATATGGGGTAAAATGAAAAAAAAAACTCATCAAATCATCAAAATAATTTCTCCGCCCTGGTGTATCTGATAATCTATTTAATTTATAAACTACTGTCAATTTCCCTTGAATATTCCATGAAATAAATAAATCTCTTAAATATACAGAACACAGACAGAAAGCACATACATGCTCAGTTAACTCATATTACCATGGAAACCCAAAGTTATAAAATATACGTCACACTAATAACACAATAATTTCACGAAAGGTTGGAATAATTGAGAAGTGAAAACCCACACAGAATTAATGGGGATCTTCTTAAAATAATTATATAATAAGCTTAATTTCAGTCTAAAATGTGTTCCACCTTCTTCGACTGACTACAAAAATATTTACCCTTAATTTCAGAATTATTATTAAAATAATGCTATTTTGTGCACCTTTAATATTTAAAGATTTTGTCCACAACAACTACTAATGTTCACATAAATAAACCAAATATATTACAAGTTATATCTGATGAGGTTAAGAATGACCAGGTGTTAATTGTCTTCAAAAAAGCTAGAGTTAGAAATGAGGATACCGTTAGGCAGATCAAGGTGCATTTAAATTAAAAAATGCTATTTTTGAAATGTAGAAGAGAACTGAGTGAAATCCGCCAGAAAGTGCCAGAAAAATTTCAAAACAGATGGTAATCTCCAAATCCTGAATGTTGAGGCTTTTCAATGAGGATCTAAACTATTCGAAGGTAAGCTCCATAAAAAAAACAGTTCAGTCAGCTACTTTCAGAGGTCTTCATAAACTAACGGCTGGACAGAGGCAAGCTGATGTTGCAATGAAGGTTTGATTTGGTTTGACGAGAAGATGTTCATGGTGTAGGCAGCCACCAATATAGTCAGAATGATGAGGTGTATGCAAGTAGCTCAGGGGATTTCTCTGTAGATATTAACAGTCATTTGAGACGCTATAAGCTTGCTGCTATTGTATCAGATGGAACCAAATCTTTTTTGATCTTCATCAATGATGGAATCAAAGTTAACTGTCATATTAATTTCAATATTTTCCATGAAACAGTACTTCCTTGGCTCTTCGAATCATTCGAAACTAATTTATTCATTATTTAAGACCTCATAACAGTCCTGCTTTTCTGAATCTTTTTGAAGGGAAGAACACAATTCACTGGTTTCCTTAAGGGGACCGTCCGTGATTAAATCACTAAATTTTCAATATTTTTTTTATTGCTTAAATAGCTAGTTTATATTACTAAGATTGATCTCACAAAGAAAAATCAGCTGTTTATCACCCCCCTCCCCTTCCACAGGGGTTGGGAGCTTGGAATTTGGCGCGCCATTACATCTGGCACAGCGTGGGTGAGCCGCCTAACTCTTAGATTTGGCACATGCGTGCCTAGCTAAGTGGCTGCTAATTACATCATTGTTTCACAATTGGCTAACTGTTATTCAAAGTTAGCCTCTCAGAAGCATTCTAATAAAATAGATCTGGCAGTTGTGGACGAGAGTTCTCAAAGTGAAGGACGCTAAACTCGACAGAGTTCAGTTCGTCACTACTGATACAGCTCTTGTTCATAACTTTGGTAATGTTCATGGCTTTCTTTTGACACGTCTGGGTCTTTCTACTGAAAAGACAACTCTGAAGAGAAGGAATAGTGAGGCTAGTACACCAGCAAAGATGACACCGAAGCGTCGTCGGCGTGATGAGGCTGGACCCTCCCATGACTATCAACCCGGAGGATATTGATGGGTGTTCGTTGTTTGTTGTTTTTTTTTTTCTGTAGCGGTTGTTGTTTGGCTATGTAAAACTTTACTACAGAGAGCTGGGTGGCGCCCAGTGATACCCACTACCTTTGAGTAGTAATAGCGGGGCACTTCGCCCCGCGGGGATTTAGTGCCATACATAGTCCAAATAAAAACTTTGAACTCATTTTTCTTGCAGTTGAAAAATTACTAACTTTTTGGTATTCAAACATGTACTTCTAATACAGTTTTGTAGCTACGGGTTTGCGGTTTTCTTCATTCGATTCTCCTGGTAATTCTCTACAAAAGCGTTAGGATCGATTTTTGAATTTCGAATTATAATTTTTTTTTTTTGGAAATATAATTTTTTTTTTTTTGAAAATTTTAGTTTTTTCACGAAAAATCAAATTTTTCGTAAACTAATTCGAAATTCAAAAATCGATCATCGGGCTTTTGTAGAGAATCACCAGGAAAATCGAATGAAAAAAACCGCAAACCCGTAGCTACAAAACTGTATTAGGAGTACATGTTTGAATACCCAGTTCGAAATTCGTTCGAAATTCGAATAACTTGTTTTCTATGCGTCTAATCGAAAAAATGCCAAGAACAAAAACATAATATTATTCAATTTTATATTTAGGAACTAAGTTTCATAACCGTAGCTTTATTAATAAATTTGTTTACAAAATTTACGGACGGTCCCCTTAACCTACACTGGGTGGTCCTTAAATTATACCTTATCCAAAATTCCTTCATCATTCAAGACGAAGCATCTACCCACATGGTAAATGTGACTTAAATATGGTGCATAGAAGACATAAAGGACTTTTGGGACAAGACTATATGTGGCCATCCAATTTGGACTCATTGGAGAAAGACATTCGTTTCTTTTGGGCCAAGATATGTTACATTGGCTCTGAAAATACTTCTAAGTTTTACTTTTAGTTATATTTAGATTCATTTGTTTTCTTTGTGTAAATCTTTTTAGATCCTCCTATGAAAGTTGAAGTGGTGGGTGAGATGGGGTAGATGAAGTGATCAATATGTGGGAGATTGTGAAGAAATTTTGTCATGAATACACTCATTGTTCATGAACATTTTTTTACTTTTAACTTAAAAATTTTAACTTAAAAATTTTAATTTATAAATTTTAATTTATAAATTTTAATTTATAAATTTTAATTTATAAATTTTAATTTATAAATTTTAAATTAAAAATCGTAATTTTTTATTTTTTTATTTTTATAATTTTCATGTTACATGTTGGAATAAATATTTAAGTTGTGAAACTGATTGAGGAGGGGTTAAAAATTGGATGCATACTATGGTATATTTACAAGTTATTCATATTTCAAATATGGGAACTATTGTACGAGTTAGAATATAATATCTTTTCTTATTGCGTTGAACTATGAGTGGCAAATAGATTAAATTTGTTTAGTCTTATCGAACAAATGATATTGAGGTGTCATTGCAATGTTAATTATCGAACAATTCTCGTCCTTAAAGGTGCCAAAAATAAGAAAATAAAAGCTTCTAAATTCTAAGAGAGTTCACTGTATTAACCCTAATGAATTTGACTGTTGAAATCAACGGGAGAGTTTGACTATGTGTTTAAAAAACACGTGTCTTATTTATGAACCTACGGCGCTGTATTTTTTGTAAGTTGTCAGTTTAAATACTAAAGTAATGTGTACCAAATTTCAATTAAAAATATTGAACATATAAGGAGAAATAAATACATCAGTATTTAAGACATTGGCAACTGAGAAACCAGAGCTGTGATTGGGGGAAGTGTGACCCAATCACAGCTCTCGCAGTTATCTGTACTTACTGAAAATGTGGACAAATTCATGCGTATTTGATAACCAAAATGTATTTCTAGGTTGCCAAACGTCACCAAAGTACAATTATTTCCATGATTTACGTGATTTACGGGGATTTACAACGATACGTAAATTTTTTTTTAAATTTAAATACAAAAATATATTTGGTATTTATGTAGGAACAAAGTCAAGAAAGGCCAGTAAATTTAAACGAATGACATGAAAGATATAAAGAAATTTGAAAAAGATGTGCCTAAAAAACACACGTCAAACGATCATTCGGGTTAATACAGAAGCTATTAAAAATAATAACGGGATAATTATTATTCCATATAAAATTGATTCAGAATTTATGCAACAAAATACGACATTATTGAGTATTCAAAATGTAATCAATAATGTTTCTCTTGTGAATTATAACCATGTAAAATTGCTAACATTTTACATGGAAACGTTTGGAGGAAATGGAAGAAAGCTTTTTTACCCAATATTTGTCGCGTATTCGTTTCGATATCAGACATGATATTGGTTCAACATATTTCATTGGAACAATAAGAGTAATATTAATGCACATGTGTTAAATATATAAACATCTAAACACGTGTACTCGTACAATGGAAATCATTTTTAGTTGATATTATTTATTTTCAAATAGAATTATCTATTTTAAAATTGAAATCATAGAAAAAATGCATTCAAATACATAAATAATACAAATTACAGAAGTCATATAAATTCCAGTGACTGTTGATGTTATAGCTTTTGAATAGATTCCAATTAAATAATGCAATTCAATGTATAAAGGTAGTTATTTTTACATAAGAGTAGTTTATCACTTATTATGATTAATTGATGATTGTACTTCATCATCCAGATAGTCCGGGAGGTAGTGAATGAGATATATAATATGATATACATAGTGTAGAACTCTTCTGTAGTAGAATCCACATTTGATTAGTGCCTTATAGTCTCCTGTGTAAGAGAACAAACAATCTTTAGTCTGCCATAAAAATGGCATCAGTTTTAGAAAACTGAATACTGATGGCAATTCAAGGCATACTTAACAAATTGTTCAATATTCGGGGGTAGTTTTCTTACTCATGACTCCACATTCACTTTAGAGGAGTTCCACTGTATATGGAGGCAAAAAAGAGAGGTATATTTGAGAGGAAAGAGAAATCACATCATTTTTTTCCCTGCCGGAACATAATCTCAATTGTATCATTAAATTATATAAAGTTTTATAATATTATTACATATTTTTTCTACTCCGTAAACATATTATCACTTATAATTCACATGCTTTCAAGATGGATGATATTTATATCTAAAAACGGGTTTGGTTATAACTCTACCTTTATAATAACACATAAATTCATTTGATTATTTATTGCGATTTAATTAAGAGCATTTATGTGCAAAATAGTCTTTTTGCTTCGAGGCAGAAGATAACCTCCTGCTAAATCAAACTATATACTTTTAAATACTCCCCTTGCATATGATAAATAGAAGTAAGAGCTCTCTGCACTAACATTCAGTTAGTTCCACTTGGCATATTGTTCGGCCACAGAGTTGAATATCAGTTACGTCTCCAGTTCTGCTGCTGATAGTTTATCCAAACAAAGTGAGACTGTGTTTCCTCTTTGACAGGAGTGTTTGCTCTCAGAATTTGAACAACATTCACCATTATTCTAAGCCAAAGTAAATGCGTGCATTCAATACGCTATATTGAGGGCCATTGTTCCATTGTCGATATCTTGAGACTTTGTATTCCTTTGGCAGTGTAATTGAACCAAGGATACGTGAAGAATTAATCTTGTTAGTTGGTTCACGAGTTGAATATCACAGTAGATTTGATTACACCATTTCTAGGTTATTCACTCTGGTATCTTGTTACAGATAGACGAAGCGTATTCTAAGGTTGACGGGGTAATTATTGAGATAATATAAAGCAATACGTAACCCTCTCCCGATTCTAGTTTGAACACTGCACAGGATATTTAATATTTTCGAACAATAATATTTAGCATATTATGATTTCTATCCCGGCCACCTTTTTCTGTTTACAATTTGAGAATTGTGTTCAATCTGCTTATAATTTGATGATTCAAACCTAAACAAAGTTCAATGTGACAAAAGAACTCTAATTCTTATTCCCAAATGATTTCGACAAGTCTTAGAAACGAAAGTCGTAAGCATTTCAGATTTGAAATCCTAGAGCATTAAGTGATACATTATTTTTCCAGTGCAAATCAATAAGCGAATGAAATTTTTAATTGATTTTGATAATATCCTTGGAGAAATACAATTATTGCTGTTTTATTAAAGTTTTAATGAAAACTTGAAACTTCTCATACATCCTTCTAATACACATCCTTCTAATATATATTGTTTGTAATCAGTATTACAAAGTACAATAAAAAAATTCAGGAAGAAATAAAAAATAATTGGAAATATAATTGAAAGAGTTTTTTTTATTGCTGAAAATGAATAGTAAATCATTAGTAACTGTCTTAAATTTAATGTTAGCAGAAAACATTAAAATAAATAATATATGTGAACAATGAAAGTACTGAACGTTCGTTCACGACAACGTTGTCAAACCTCAAAAATAGCTATTTTTCGGAGAAGTCATTTTAAAACTCCCCCAATATTGTGAATAGCCTAAAAACACCATAAGTGTAACATTTTTGAAACATCAAATATGCGTCTAAAGTTACTAGATGTAGAAATAATCGTATCTTTACTGAATAGAATATTATTTATATGTTATTGAAACTATGGTATTTATGTTAATATGTCGCTAGGACATCAATTAGTCACTTTATAGAGGTGAAACTTTTACGGGAAAGAATGAACTTCTTGCCAAAATAGTCACAGTTTGAAGACCAAAATGTCTAAATGGATAACTCGAAAATACATTTTTTTGAGTAATGACGACAATGTCAACAAAAAGCGAAACTATACATATGAATATTGATTTTTATGACACAAATAATAGATTAAATAAATTATATATTGCATGATAGGATAAAAGCTAACGATACACATGTTATCTAAAGTAGCAGGGATATTTACAGATTGTATTCTTATTAACAGTCAAGGATTTATTCCTGGGTTATTCCTCTAATATCCCAGGAATAAATCCTTGTTACCAGGGAGCTGTAGTCAATAACCTTCTTTGCATTCCGATTAAACAAATAATTAATTTTTCTAAAAATCTTCATTTACAAACTGGGTCTCATAACAAGTCTGGAACATCCTAAGATTTTCAAAATGAGCGAAACTTCAAACTTTTCAAAAGGCAGGAAAACAATTCACATGAAATTTCTACTTCTTCATTAAGAAGTTGAGGAGAAGAATTTACAGAGAGCTATTCTGAGAATGCGACTCAAATTGTTTGTCATCTGAACAAAATAAACTCATCAGGCGATGCCACCCTTTTTAATGCAAGGCCTGATGAACGCTATTCATTTATCTTATTACAGGAATTAACTTAAAATATAAACAACAACAGTTGTAATAAAAATTATAGTGAATCAGTGGAAGGAATCTATACCTTTTTTTTCCGCATTTTGATTTTATTTCGGATTGGAAACATTTGTCATATTTTTGATTGGAAACATTTGGCATATTTTAGATTGGAAACATTTGGCATATTTTAGATTGGAAACATTTGGCATATTTTTGATTGGAAACATTTGGCATATTTTAGATTGGAAACATTTGGCATATTTTTGATTGGAAACATTTGGCATATTTTAGATTGGAAACATTTGGCATATTTTAGATTGGAAACATTTGGCATATTTTTGATTGGAAACATTTGGCATATTTTTGAGTGGAAACATTTGGCATATTTTTGATTGGAAACATTTGGCATATTTTAGACAGGTTGGCAGCAGGTGACAAGAATTTGATAGATCATAATCGACAGTATTATTGTTTATTTATATGTGTTAAATTTATATTTATCTTTAAATTGTATCAATAGCAGGATTTTGATTCATTTGAAAGATGGAGAAATACCCGTAAACCATAATTTCATTTGGTTGAAACTATACTAAAGTGATGTACAATTTGCTTTTTCGTTTTTGATTCATATGCTGTATATATTTTTTAACCAGCGTATGTCTCTCGATCATCCTAACTTCTGGAAACTTCGAAAAAGAACAACAACTTGTGGCAGGTTATTCGCAAGGGTATCAACTGATCAGAACTTTGATGGTGTGGGGGACAGCAGAGAGGAGATATTTTTAAACGCTCTCTTATTTTTAACTGTGCTATTTTAAACCATATTCTTTTTGGTGTACAATATACATTCGATTTAAAAACTAATTTATTAAAACTCCTGTTTATACAATATCACATACCAGGCAAGCCCCGATTTTATTACCAAAATCACGAATCTGACTTATTACAAAATAGTAATACGAGTGAGATATGACTAAAGTTATTATATAACTGTAACTACCTAAACATTTCATTTTCTATTAGTAAGAATAAAAGAAAACGGGTTTGAATGTTCATCTTGGCATATGATGGAAGCTCTGTGAAGGAATTTCATCATTTCATTATATACTGAATCGAGGCTTCAAAACCATATTATTATATTTTTACTGATAGTAAAATGAATGTTTAAGAAGTTTAAAACTATATAATAAATTGAGTGACACCTCGCTCCTATTAACATTTATAATAAGAGTGGGGTGTAACAAAAAACGGGGCCTACCTTTAGTGCTATTTGAAGAGGTAATATACAGGTAGAATTCGAAATTGAGTATCATTAGTGTTTAACATATTTTATTTGTTATGTCGATTAAAATTGAACTTTATTTGTCATGACGATTAGAATTAAATTTTATTTTTCCATTTGATTATCGTTTTCCTTAACGTCTGCTTCAGATGCATAAGCCATATATGTAGATAAAAGAGTCTTTTAACGTTGCAGTTAGAAAGAAAAGCCTCTCAATGAAAAAGTCTCCCACCAACTGTCGCTTGGAGTGCTCATGGAGTCAAAAAAGCTACTAATTGACGGAGACAAGCCCTGCATTCGTAGATAGAAGAAGAACCTGAAAAGGTATTTATGAATGAAGCTTGCCCTTGGATTTGAAAATTGAGAACCATAAAAGAATATTGTTTCATGCATCATACAGTAACCTTTCATTTTAGTATCTATATATGCTCTATTTGAATTTCTTGTACAAAATATAAGATGGATGTGTTAATTAGTTCCAACTTCATATACAAATAAAGTAACTAATATGGCATATTTATGTATGTGTATATAAACGCACTCTAGTTATTTTAAATTGTGTTTTGTCTCTGCATGTTTATTCACTGACCACTCCAGCTCATTTTACAAATTCCAATTTATCATTAAACTTATTATAACCCACATTATTCATATCCATAGTTTAAGAAGTGAGTCATCGGAAATTACAATAAAATAAAATAAAAATAAAGTAAAGTTCTCAAATCATCAATCTTACGGTATAATCGAAAATTAACATGAAAAATTGCAAAACCATTAACTATTTCTAATAATGTTTATAACAGTAGGATCTATTCTGTTCTTCATTTACCAATAATCATTCCATTGCAGATATTACTTTAACATTTTCTATTCAGCTCTTTTATTTAAATATGGAGCTCGTTCTTCTTTTTTTCTTTCCAACATTCTATTTACTTCATCTTTTTTATTATTTTAATATTCTATATTCAAATATTTTGAACATTAGGCAATTTGTCTGTAGGCATTTTGTCTGTAGGCATTTTGTCTGTAGGCATTTTGTCTGTTGGCATTTTGTCTGTAGGCATTTTGTCTGTAGGCATTTTGTCTGTAGGCATTTTGTCTGTAGGCATTTTGTCTGTTGGCATTTTGTCTGTAGGCATTTTGTCTGTAGGCATTTTGTCTGTAGGCATTTTGTCTGTAGGCATTTTGTATGTAGGCTTTTTGTCTGTAGGCATTTTTCTGTTGGCATTTTGTCTGTAGGCATTTTGTCTGTAGGCATTTTTCCGTTGGTATTTTGTCTGTAGTAATTTTGTCCTAGTACTAATCTAAGCAACTTATTAACCCTAATGAGTTTGACTGTCGAAATCAACGGGAGAGTTTGACTGTCAAAATCAACGGGAGAGTTTGACTATGTGTTAAAAAAACACACGTCTTATTTACAAACATACGGTGCTGTATTTTTTACAAGTTGTTAGTATATATACTAGACTAATGTGTACCAAATTTCAAGTAAAAATATTGAACTATAAGGAGAAATAAATACATCAGTATTTAAGACATTGGCAACTGAGAGACCAGATCTGTGATTGGGTGGAGTATGAGCCAATCATAGCTCGCGCATGAATCTGTTTTTGATGAAAATGTGAACAAATTCGTGCGTATTGGCTAACCAAACTGTATTTCTAGGTTGCCAAACGTCACCAAAGTACAATTAATTCCAAAATTTACGTGATCTACGACGATAGGTATTTTTTTTTAATTTTTAAATACAAAAATGTATTTGGTTTGTATGTAGGAACAAAGTCAAGAAAGGCCAGTAAATTTAAAAGAATAACATAAAAGATATAAAGTAATTGAAAAAAAATGTGCTTAAAAAACACACGTCAAACTCACTAGGGTTAAAAAATCACATGTTAGTTAATTCATAGAGCACACCTGTGCATTTTATATCTCCGTATAAAAACATTGAAGTTCAAATCGGTAGAATACAAGCAGTGGATAGAATCTTAAAAAGCTGTATTACTGGCTTCAAAGTTTTATCGTCTATTTATTAATATGAATTATTCTAATGAAAATTTGATCACCATTTTTTCATTATTATAGATCAAAATTTTTTTCATCAACTTTATGATATTATGGACCATATTAGATCCATACGAATTGATTTTGACTTCAAACACATCACGGATTAATAATTCAGATCAAAGCAATCAATGCCACTAATTAATCAAAGGTGGTCATAGGATTATACAATGACTGCTGATTAATTAGCTCGGTTTGATGTGCGGCACATATTGGGTATTTCGTAGCTCTAGATTAGGGGATGATTACGGTACGCATATTGTGACAGAACGGAAGCGACGGGAAATAGACACAGGATGGTTTCGTAAATATCGTTTGTCTGTTTTCATGAATGTGGTTTCGAATGATCGGAATCTTGAATGTGGTTTTAAATGATGGAAAACAGGAATGTGGTTTTGAATGATCGGAATCTTGAATGTGGTTTTGAATGATCGGAATTATGAATGTGGTTTTGAATGATCGGAATTTTGCATGTGGTTTTAAATGATCGAAAACATGAATGTGGTTTTGAATGATCGGAATCTTGAATGTGGTTTTAAATGATCGAAAACATAAATGTGGTTATTATTTTGTTTCATATGTAAATGTTGCAGAACTCAGACACTCTCAGTTCTCGTATAGTGGGGGTTTATTAAGGTCATAATCCAATCCATACATCAGAAATTTTTCATTGATGACGTACGTTATAACTTTTAATAATTTTTGACTTGTTTACTGTGGTATTCTAATAATATTAAAATAATTCTAATAATAATAAATACATAATTTCTAAAAATGATAATAATATCTTAAAATTCTTTTACAATAATGTGAAATTTGTATAGAAAAACAATCAATACTAGGGATCTAAAAACTCTCGATTTTCAATATCGTAAAGTTTAATTTCAATTTTCCTGATTATTCTGTATATGAAATCATATCTAAATTAATTTTCGTACTGTTTTTTTATGAACATTATTCAATGTAATTATAGAAACAACTGGTCGGTTCATATTCATTCAATCAAATTTCGCAAAATTATTTCATATTATATTTTAATTTTTAGTTAAAGGAACTACACAGAGAAAAAAGTTTACTCATATTTAATGGGTCAACAATTTATGCTTTGAATCTATTTATTACGTGAGTTGGTTTGACTATATTCATGTTTTCACGTGTGTCAAAACAACTATGACGTGTGTGTCACCAAACATAGTTAATTCAAATCATTTTATGGATTGAATCAACTTACTATGAGAGTTGGAGTTACATTTTGGGAGTTTGAACATATGTTAAAACAACTAGGACATAGTGTGTTGAAGTAACTCACAAAGATTGTCAATTCAATGTATCTGGTGTATGAATTAACTTACTATGAGAGTTGACGCTACTTTTTTAAGTTTAGGTGCGAGTTAAATCAACTATGACATAGTGTGTTATAGTAACCCACAAAGACTGTTAATCCAGTGTATTCTGCAGTGTATGAATTAACTTACTATGAGAGTTGGCGCTACATTTTGTAAGTTTAGGTGTGAGTTAAAACAACTATGACATAGTGTGATAATGTAACCCACAAAGACTGTTAATCTTATTTATCTGGTGTATAAATTAACTTACTATGAGAGTTAGTGCTACTTATTTTTTAAGTTTAGATGTGAGTTCAATCAAATGAGTAAGTGGCAACTGATGCTTTCCTCAAAGCTAATTTATTCGCATAACACTTTTCAGTTTAAATCTTGTTTCAAGTGTGTTACGTGTTGAATGTGAACGCTCCTCAATACCATTTTAGTTCAAGTGCAAACAATAGCGTTATATGCACTAAATAGTATTATCGCTGCCGATCGATTATTAATTAATTCCATAAATAAATTGATCAATGTCTGCCTAAATATTCTAAAATATTGGTGATTGGTTGCTTTATATAGGTAGTTATTTGAAGAGCTGATTATTAGTAGGTATATAACTTTTATAATAATAAATTTTGATTACTGCCTTCCAGTTTGTAAACTGATATCCAAACTAATTTTCCTAGATTAGTATATGTTAACTTATTTAAGCATCATACCTACCTAGCTGTTTTTTTTTTCAGTGTCAATACCTTCTACATGGGGTACGGTCAAGAGCCCCCCCCCCCGGTCAAGAGCCCCCCCGGTCATGAGCCCCCCGGTCACGAGCCCCCCCCCCCTCCCTGTTTTTTTAATCCTTATTTACCTAGTTAAACAAATGAAGAACTACTTAGATAGAAATAACTGAGAGTTACTAATGTAGTTTGTTGTATCCGCTAGTTTGTTGTACTGCACACTTCATGATTGTTTAATGACCTGTCAGGGGGGTTCGGGGGGAAGCACGCCCCCCGATATACATATATTTTATGTCTATTAAGTAATGAACTACAAAAGTGTCAATAAGGATTAAATAGTATAGGTAAATAAGGATTTAAAAACAGGGGGGCTCGTGACCGGGGGGGCTCATGACCGGTGGGGCTCTTGACCGGGGGGGCTCATGACCGGGGGGGGGGGGCTTATGACCTACACCCCTTCTACATAGGCTAGGCAGTTACTGCGCTGTCCTCAGAATAGGGTAAGTTCCAAATTATCAGGCGATTTCAAATTTTCGGTCACGTATGAAATGTAGTATATAGCTACCTAATAGCTAATTAAAATAAAAGTTAATTTAATATAGTTTTTCTTACGCGACCGAAAATGTGGAGCCGTCCGATATTTCGGAACTTATCCTAGTATCTCAAGTAAAGTGGTCTGATAATCTATATATTTTAAAACTAGTTGGTGCACCTATAGGTAGGGTTACACAGCCAAATTCGGTTCTTTAATTTCTAATTGTGACCCTATTAAGAGAGTCTCAAAATCATTCTGAAATTAGTTTAGCTATATACTGAATTGTTGAACATCATAATTTAAGCTCAATTTATGATAGGTTCTATTCATTTCACGAGTGCCTTGAAGTCATGATGGTTATTAATGTTTCTGAGATAAGAGACCGCAGTTAGTTAAAGTGCCGCTATTTACCTACTTGACCCTAGTTTTCTATGACTGGGAGAACTCCATCCAGGGAGGTAGTCGGAGGAGAACACCGTCCAGGGATTTAGCAGGGAGAACTCCAACCAGAGGTGAGCCTTTTTATATATTATACTTTCTTGGTATTTAATTAATGTCTACATTATGAGTGTATAATGAACAAAATTATGAGGATTAGCTAGAAAAATCCATTACATTTATTAGAGCTAAATTTATACTGCATCTGAAGATTTATAATTAGTTTAACATTTTATATAAATAATTTACCTATATGAAAGAATTCTCAGTTAATAATTCTTTTCATTTCTTTATTAATATATGGTTTTCTGTATTTTCTGAATCTACTTTCAGATCTTAATGAAGAATTGATGAAGTAGATCAACGTCATCAACTATCGGAGTCCTCTTGAATTCCTTTGAATGGTTCAGGAACAATTATGCTAGGTCAAAGTAAGTATTTGAAAATATTAGATGATTTTTAAATATGTATTTGCAATATGATTAGCTCTTACTTTTTCATATGCTTTTAGGGATTCCAGACATGAAAAGAATATCGAAGCTGTCGCTATCTCATCACAAAAGGAAAAAGAGTAGGTGATGTTATTGATAATGTATATGAACGATACTGTGAATTTCTATTCAATATATATTAATATACGAATCTCTTATTTCAGGAATTGGCAACCTACAGTCGTGAAAGAAGGTGACGAGAATTCAAATTGTACTGCTAAATAATAAATCTAAAACTTAAATGTTATATTTCGTTTTCAATTTGACCTTGGTAATTCTATTAGCATATTTCAATATCAGTGCCTATGAGTAAGATGAATTGCACTAAAATATGGTTTAGAAGATAAAGGCTTTATCATTAATTTATTATTCATTAAGTTATAGTACAATTGCAGAATATCAAAGATTTATCAACTTTTGTAATCTAGCCTGGTTAATTAATTCATCTAGCCTACCTATTTATCACTACGTAAAGTTATTTATGTCATCTAACTACTTATTTATAAACTGACCTGATGAGATTACTTATTCAATCTAATCTATTAATTTACAACTGATAACCATATATCAATTCATAGGATCGAAAACATTTCAAAAAGCAAGGATAGGTCTAGGTGATCAATTATTTTTTAAAATTAAAATAGTATGCATATCACAGAAGCAAAAGTAGAAAATAAATGTGAACATGTTAGATTTGGTCCTAGAAAATAAATAGTCTAATCTAATTGATACCGGGACCTAACTCGAGATTATAATTTAATAGAGTAAATATAGTGACTGAAAAAGTCTTGTAAAAAGTCTGGCTACTGCTAACCAGACCAATATTTCAACCTATACACTATAATAGTTGATATACATTTACTTAGTTTACAAGTAGTTGATATAACCAACACGAGAAGATGATATAACCTACACGAGTAGTTGATATAACCAACACGAGTAGTTGATATAACCTAACCGAGTAGTTGATATAACCTACACGAGTAGTTGATATCACCTATACGAGTAGTTAATGTAACCTACACGAGTAGTTGGTATAACCTACACGAGTAGTTGGTATAACCTACACGAGTAGTTAGTATAACCTACACGAGTAGTTGGTATAACCTACACAAGCAGTTGGTATAACCTACACGAATAGTTGATATAACCAACACGAGTAGTTGATATAACCTAACCGAGTAGTTGATATAACCTAACCGAGTAGTTGATATAACCTACATGAGTAGTTGATATCACCTATACTTTTAGTTAATGTAACCTACACAAGCAGTTGGTATAACCTACACGAATAGTTGATATAACCAACACGAGTAGTTGATATAACCTAACCGAGTAGTTGATATAACCTAACCGAGTAGTTGATATAACCTACATGAGTAGTTGATATCACCTATACTTTTAGTTAATGTAACCTACACGAGTAGTTGGTATAACCTACACGAGTAGTTGGTATAACCTACACGAGTAGTTGGTATAACCTACACGAGTAGTTGGTATAACCTACACAAGCAGTTGGTATAACCTACACGAGTAGTTGGTATAACCTACACGAGTAGTTGGTATAACACATAGGAGTGATTGGAGAAACATACACAAGTAGTTGATGTAACCTTGTTCTGTAGTTGTTTTAACCATTACATATAATTGGTTCAACCATCACGAGCAGTTTTGACTATCACAGGTAGTTGTTGTGACCATCGGGAATTAAAAATAATCAACTCACATATGTGTTGTTTTAACCAACGTCAATTTAACTCATTTTAAATAGTACCTGCAACTCACCACGTGGGTAGGCGCACAGATAAACCATAAAATTTAGTCAAAACAAATCAAATATGATTTGATTCAACTAATCCTTTCTCTGTGTGTAGTCTCAATCATTTCAAGGATGTTGTACTATTACACAATATCTGCAAATCATAATTTGGAATGAAATATGTCTAGCTTGGATACATTATACATTTCTCCAATTTTCAAATATGGAAATTGCTTTTCATATAGTCTTTCTCTCTAGTTGCATAGAATTCAAATGTAAATAGAATACTCTCACATCATTCTCTTCAAATTTGTACGTTCATTTCAGTGGAGATCCAGATTTCAAAAGACAAATGTTATAGAAGTAAACAAAAATGTAATAAACTAAAAAGTACTCTTGCAACTATAAGTAAGGTAAGAACATTCGGTACGAATCAGCTTTATAAAGCCTGATAAGATTGCATTTATTATATGTTTCAGTACGCTTTAAAGTAAGTGATGGCGTTCTGTTATACCATTGGATGGAAGTGTCCAATTTTTTTTTGGATAATCTCAGAAAATATTCTAGGTGATATTCAGAATCAACTCCTATCTCTCTCTCTCTTTACAAATGAAATGTTAATAATACTGAGTTTATCGTGCTTCAGATGCTATAGTCTATGTACATATGTAACATTGTATATACTAGAAAAAGGAGTTCTTAACTTTTTTCCTCCTGAAGATAGTTAACACTGATTGGCCGAATGATTTTGCAGAACGATTTTAAAGAAAATAATTTTGGCA
Organism: Caprella mutica; assembly: GCA_947561585.1. NCBI lineage: Eukaryota > Metazoa > Arthropoda > Malacostraca > Amphipoda > Caprellidae > Caprella > Caprella mutica. The sequence goes on along the minus strand of CANNZV010002611.1, from coordinate 35,000 downwards.
GAAGAAGTGGCACTAGCTTTTTGAAGAGAGCACAATATCTTGGATTGAGTTCAAGAAGCAGATCCGTGCTATTAATGTTGAACAGAAAAAAGAAAGCGTAAAAGATGAGGACATGTTAGTAATCAAATATTTTTCCTTATTGATTTAATTAATATTAAGCTTAAACTGCAATGGTAAACCTCATGCTATGAAACTTCCTAGAGGTAGACATAATGTTTTAGTGTGGTTGACTTAATGCAACTGTAACATCAAAACCCTATAGACACAATAAATTTGACAACACTTTCTGAAAAGATGCAATTTTTTAAGTCCTGTTTCAAAGTTTTATTGCTTCAAACCAGAGAAAGACAGGTAGATGTAGAGTACTATATAGTGCTCGTATGCGACAACATAGTCATAACTCAAAAATTTATTTTCGGGTTATCCATAAAGACATAATTTTTCAAAACGCTGATTTTCTAGTGAATGTGTCATAATAATAGCTCAAAATCGACCGCTAGAGAGGCTTAAATTAATGTGCTAACGACATAATATAAATTACATAATTTCAAAAAAATAATTATTGATTTATTAAATATATAATTCTTTCCACTTCTATCAGCTTTAGAAGGCAAGTTCTTGTTTCAAATGATGTTTTTCCTATGGTGCTCTGTGGTTAATTACAATAATGAGAGCGTTTTAAAATGCCATTGAAGACTGGGTCACAAACAAGCTACATATATGATGATAAATCATCAATTGTTAAGAACGCTATCACTTACTTTAAAACATACTAAAACGGTTATAGGTAAATTGCTCGAAAACAATTGCTCGAAAGACAATAGCTCGAAAACAATTGCTCGAAAAACAATTGCTCGAATGAACAATTGCTCGAATGAACAATTGCTCGAAAGACAATTGCTCGAAAAACCATTGCTCGAATGAACAATTGATCACATGAACAATTGCTCGAATAATTAATTGCTCGAATAATCAATTACTCGAATGATCAAATTGCTCAGTATTGAAATTAATAAAAGACAGATAATCATCAAGGTGGATCATTTCAAATAGCAGCACCTAACCTAACTGCATTTCATTTTTTTTTTCATCGCTATTAATGCTATCAATCATAATGCTGTTTTTAAATTATTATCTTCCTGAATTTCTTATTTTTATTGAACAGGAATACTGCACCTATTTTGGGTACATTAATTTTCGTTTTTTTTTGTCAGTCAATAGTTTCACTGGGATCCGACGAGATGTTTTCGGGGCTAGGTTAGGTTTTAGTAACTCGGGCTATGGGAACTGTTTTTGACACATTTAGCATGACCTCTGGTATTCGTGCCACTTGTTTTTATTTAATTTCCCTTTATTTTCGGTAGCTCTTATCTTGTTGACTTTTCCAATTCTTTTACATTAAGCAATTGATCAATCTTTAATTACATAAATATTGCCGAAAGTCATCAATAATGAAGTAGAATCTCTTCGATTAGCTGCACCTAATCGTCCTTGTTTCTAATTAGTATCTAATAATAACTGTCTTTCATATATTTTATATTATTTGAACGATTGATCATTCGAACAATTGTTCTTTCGGTCAATTGTTCTTTCGGTCAATTGCTCGTTTGAGCAATTGTTTTTGTAGCAATTGTTTTTGAGCAATTGTCTTTCGAGAAATTTACCGGCTACCTACTAAAACAAATAATAAATGCTATCTGTTGGATAATCATATTTCAAATCATATTTGTACAAAAATATTGTACATATTTTTTATTAAATCAAAAAAGTCATATTTCAAAACTAAAAAATACTCAAATATGAAATGTTTATTGCCGTATTGGTAACATAAAGAAAATATATAGTGATACTATATCATTCTGATTTACTCTCTAATAAACTTCACATAATTGAAATAAGAAAATTAATGTTCAGATATTGTTAACTCTAATGTTATTATTATTGTTGTTAACACCTAAAGTTCTCTGAACTTAAATATGGGCTTGAAATTTAATATTTTTTGTTGCTGATTGTGAAGTATGTTTAACTCTTTCTGTAACTTTAATTAATTTATTTCTGTTTCATAGCTGTTTATCCGGAAAATATTTTATTTCAATGTATAGTTTGAAATTTAAATTTGAATGAGTTTGACTATCAGAATAAACGGAAAGTTTTGACTATGAGTTTGAAAGAACTGATGTCTTATATATAAGCCTACGGTACTGTATTTTTTAAAGGTTGTTAGTATATATACTAAGCTACCGTATATCAAATTTCAAGTAACAATATTGAACATATTATGATAAATAAATACCTAGGTGTAAAAGACATAAGCAATTGAGAGAGCAGATCTGTGATTGGGTGGAGTGTGACCCAATCACAGCTCGCACATGTGTGTGCACAGCATGAAAAATTGGACTGATGTGCGCTGAGGAGCTATCCAAACTGCATTTCCACGTTGCAACACGTCACCACACTAAATTATTATTAATTTCCTAACTTACATGATTTACACCGATACGAAACTATTTTATAACTTTTGAATACAAAAATATATCTGGTATTTATGTTGGATCAAATTCAAGAAGGGTCGGAAAATTTGAAGGAATAACTTAAGAGATATGATGTAATTTGCTTAGAAAACACACGTCAAACTCAATACTGTTAACGGGAAATTGAGCTCATCTTAAAAATATCATGTGAACAGAATTATAATTTTACAGTTACATTTAATAATTTATAACTGAGTTTGTTTCTCACTATAGTTACATCTACCCATTTATAACTGAGTTTGTCTCTCTCTACAGTTACATCTACCCATTTATACCTGAGTTTGTCTCTCACTACAGTTACATCTACCCATTTATAACAGAGTTTGTCTCCCACTACAGTTACATCTACCCATTTATAACTGAGTTTGTCTCTCACTACAGTTACATCTACCCATTTATAACTAAGTTTGTCTCTCTCTACAGTTACATCTACCCATTTATACCTGAGTTTGTCTCTCACTACAGTTACATCTACCCATTTATATCAGAGTTTCTCTCCCACTACAGTTACATCTACCCATTTATAACTGAGTTTGTCTCTCACTACAGTTACATCTACCCATTTATAACTGAGTTTGTGTCTCTTTACAGTTACATCTACCCATTTATACATGAGTTTGTCTCTCACTACAGTTACATCTACCCATTTATAACAGAGTTTCTCTCCCACTACAGTTACATCTACCCATTTATAACTGAGTTTGTGTCTCTTTAGAGTTACATCTACCCATTTATAACTGAGTTTGTCTCCCACTACAGTTACATCTACCCATTTATACCTGAGTTTGTCTCTCACTACAGTTACATCTACCCATTTATAACAGAGTTTGTCTCCCACTACAGTTACATCTACCCATTTATAACTGAGTTTGTCTCTCACTACAGTTACATCTACCCATTTATAACTAAGTTTGTCTCTCTCTACAGTTACATCTACCCATTTATAACTGAGTTTGTCTCTCACTACAGTTACATCTACCCATTTATAACTGAGTTTGTGTCTCTTTACAGTTACATCTACCCATTTATACATGAGTTTGTCTCTCACTACAGTTACATCTACCCATTTATAACAGAGTTTCTCTCCCACTTCAGTTACATCTACCCATTTATAACTGAGTTTGTGTCTCTTTAGAGTTACATCTACCCATTTATAACTGAGTTTGTCTCCCACTACAGTTACATCTACCCATTTATAACTGAGTTTGTGTCTCTTTACAGTTACATCTACCCATTTATAACTGAGTTTGTCTCCCACTACAATTACATCTACCCATTTATAACTGAGTTTGTGTCTCTTTACAGTTACATTTACCCATTTATAACTGAGTTTGTCTCTCACTACAGTTACATCTACCCATTTATAACTGAGTTTTTTCCTCTAAGGTTTTTTTTTCAGTCGTTGCTCTGTACGTGTTGGGAATACCAAAGGAAACCACTTCGCAGCTTAAAAATGAACATCATTGCGCACAGACAACTGAAAATATCTCCATTGTCTCACTCACTGGAAATTCTTCCTTATTATTGGCCAAATTGACTCGATTTCGTTTCTTATTTGGCAATAACTACAACTTTAGCATTACGAAATATAATGTTATATTGAATTGCAGTGGACTGAAGTATACTATACCAATAAATAGAGGATTTTGAAGAAAGGGTTTTAGTAAGTATCAATTATTTCGTCTTGTGCATCAATAAATTTATCTGTTTCAGACTATGTTACCACTCTCACATTAACATATTATTTCTAATTAGGTTAATGTGTCTAATTGTAATAATTTATTAAAAAGTTGCTGATATTTCTATTATATAATAAACCATGATATATGAATTAAATTACAGGTTTATTATACAGATACCTTGATTAGAATAAATATAAATATCATCTTTTAACGAATAACTTATTTCTTAATAAACTAGGTTATTTTACTTGTTTTGAGTTATACGTAGAAGACAATGACCCTTGACCTGATCGCTCTCAAAATATTTTCTAATGCCTCCTAGATAATGACCTATCGTTCCACCAAATTAGGTTGAATACTTTTTCAGGTATTGTGTTATTAATGACATTTGACCCGATCGCTCCCAAAACCTAATAGAATGGTTCATGGATAATGACCAATCGTTGCACTAAATTTCAGGCAATTTAGTCGAATATTGTTTCTGTTATACGTATAACAATAATACAAATAAGTACGACCAAAACATTATGTTCCGCAATTTTGGGAAGGTAATCATTTTTTTTCATGATACAAAACACTGATTATATTTGATTTTTAATATATGATATCCGGATTTAAATTTTCAAATTACGTACTGTTCATTTAAAGTTTTATACAGTTACAAATATTGATACAAATTCGTTTTTAATGTAAATATTAATAGATATAAAATTATCGTATGCTATCATTTATTTACAATAATTTTGAATAACTTATTGTGGTTATTTTTTGTTTGACAATTCACAACAAAGTTTTAATATACATTATGTACATTCACAATCTCTGTGTATGACTGAATATTAACTTGAAGATAAACTCCTAACCACTGGCAACAACTTTACTAATTATTAATCAGTTATAAACATATGACAATTATATATCCTATCCTGTTATTATCTATGAGAGGTAACTAACTGCTTCTTTTTTCATTTAAGAGGAAAGAGAATAGGATAATAATAATATTAAGAAGAAGAAGAAGAAGAAGAATAGGATAGCAATTGTAACATAGTATAAAAGGATTTAAAATATCGTAAATATGGTTGCACTTAGAAATTTTTCATGTTAACAACTTTATTATAATTTTTCTATACTTTTAATTGTTATCTGATTTTATCGCAAAATTTTGTCAAAGATTAGTATACTAATAATAACTATTCATGAAATATTCCTTACTAATTTAAATTTATCTACTTAAAATATTACGCCTACAGTAAATTTTTAAACGGAGAATCATTAAACGTAGAAAATTCCTAAAATGGTGAATACAAAAACTGAGAAATCAATGAAATGTCCACAACATCAAGCGCCAATGCGATGAACTGAAACATGGAATAGAGGTTTAAGAGAAATAAATTATTCATGTGAAAGTATTGAAATATCATCTAAGCTAAGGTATAACCCAAGCAACCAGTCTATGTTGGCCCCATGTGGGCACTACATGGGTTAGTGGGTTGAACATGACATATGGTAAAACAATATGGGCACTACATGGGCCCAATGTGTCTTTTCCATCAGTCGAAATGGCAGGTAGAACCCACGTGGGGGAGATGTGATAGCCCCATAAGGTTGAACTTCAATGTCGTACCAAAATGGTAACAATGTGACGTCTCTGTGGTTAATATATATTTTCATAATTGTTTTATATTTAAAATTTCAATCAAAATAAAATAAATGACCATATAATTTCCATCTTATATTTATATTATCCAAATACTTATATTTATATTTCAAATTATTGAAATTAATTGATACTTACTTTTTGCTGTAATATGAATTAATATATTGCAGGAAATGCAATGTTTGTCGTTATTTTGTTATATTCATGCTCTAATAAATTATACTAGGTATTGTCGAATAGCTACAAGAGCTTGTGTGTGAACCCTACTGTTTTTATGTTTTGTTCCTCAATCAATTTGTATCATTGAAATATTATTAGTGAACAAAATTTAATATAGATAATCGGGATGAATATCTTTTTTCTCATACTATTGTATGAATCTTTTCAACAAAATTATCAATGAATGTACAATTTCATATTCAAAACTACCTAGGTATTATTTTAATTATAAATTTTATAATCTATAATATTATTGTGCACATGAATATTTACAATACATGGATATTCACTAATATTTTCAGAAAAATAGATAATAATTATATTAGCCTTATATCAAAATTTCCTTTTTCCCAACATTAATCAAATCTTATATATTTATAATTATAACTATTGTTACCTAGACTTGCAAGGGTCTTAGGGCTAAAGGTACTGAACTTAAATATATAAACAAATTAAAGAAAAAATATTAAATTTATTCTAGCGAAAGGATAATGGTTATAATCTACTATGATAAACTTTCTATATGAAATGATCAAAGTCTAAAAGTTTAAATTATGTTTTTAGTTCTTGTAAACTATATTTAAACCCCGCGCGAGATTAGCTACATATGCCTTAACGAATCACAGTGTGCATGACGTCATCAGAGCAGTTCTCGAAAGTCAAATTTAAAGCAACTAAAAGGTTTATAATTATAATAGTTTCAATTTATTGCCTTTATATGAAAGCAATGATAGATTTGATTGATTATTTATTCTCAAAAGTCCTTCATTTTCTATCTAATAGTACTGCCTTGATGACGTCACGCACACTAAACACATGGTTCGTCTCTGTCAAATAAATCAGTAATTTTGTAAATGCTCAAGTCAACAGTTCAGTTTTGTGAATCACAGTGCGAGGTTGAGTGAGGTTTTGTGCAATTTATTAATCTGAATTGTTCGCTGCTATCGTCAAATATGGAGAAAAGAATTAACCTATCAGTAGAACTGAAACCATTATAGTATCTACGTACATTCAACGCTATTGAAAATAGGTAGAATAGTCAAGACATTAGTTTCAAATACTAGTGCACCCGCCACCATTTTGAACAAGGAAGTTATAGTGTAACTGCGTAGAATTCCGATAGATGGCTCTCTGCTTCCGATCAGATGTTTATTGCAGCAGTATTGAATATTACACAGACTACCTAACTAGAGATGATTCCTATTGTGACAGCGCTACCTACTCTGTTATCATCATTAACTGTAAGTGTATCTTCTACCTATCTTCTTATCAAATTAAATAGTTTATTCAAATCTGTTTCTTTTTTTCTAAACTAGGTAGGTAGGTACCTAGCTGATCATATGCAGTGTGCACTGGCACATGATCTCTGATAATATAGTACCTATCTTAATAAATAATAAGAAAATGAATGTAGGAGTAGCAATAGTCATGTGAAGATTATTAAATTTACTCTCTTACAGTTTTGTTTTTTGTGCAAACTTTTCAATATTGTTTTAGCCTAGGGCCCTAGGGCCTATGCTAAGTACCTAGTATGTGTCTTGGTACTCTGGTAAAATACGAATTATCGGTCAGTTCCACTTCTTCGATCATAATATGAAAAAACTACCTAGCTAGGTAGGTACCTAGGTAGTAGCTATAATAGTTAAGCTATTATTTAATTTTTATATTAATTAATGTGTCGTGGTGTTATACCTAGGTATTATTAATACCTATTAGCTCATATAAAAATGTAGATAGGCTACCTACCTACATTATTAGTTTTTTCTTATGATCGAAGATGTGGAACTTACTAATTATTCGTAACATGCCCTAATAAGTAATAACAAGGTAGCTAGCTATGGAAATTCATGTTTATACGTTTTTTGATTTTGTAATTTGAGTGGGAATTAGATCCTAATTGACATGCTTCTGGTATCAGTTTAAGAAAAGCATGGATTGAATTTATATAATAGGTATTGTTAATATTATTTAAAAATAATAAAGCTACAGCTTATGCAATTGTAAATTGTAAGAACATTACTCCTCTTTTTCAGTGTCAAGATGCTTCAGAGATTTTTCATAGTGCAGCTCTTCTACCCTTAAATGACGAAAGGCGATGTTAATAGCAGATTGGGTTCTCTTCACTGATATACCTATACATCAGAATTTTTTTCTATTTTTTGCATTTCAAAAATCTTCTCAAGGAAGCATAAACAGTACAGTCTTCATTGAAAAAGCTAGGTGAGTATTATTGCAGTTATAATCTTATGAATAAATCATTAATAATATATAGCTAGTTAATAAGCAATAACTGAAAAATATAATTGAAATCAAAGACAAAGTTCAATCTCTCAGTTTTTTAGTAATATATTCAGACACCAATTATTCATGGTTACTTGATGCCAAATATTCAAAAGCTACTTCTAATGTGCATGCAATAATCTATGGATATATAGCTACCTTATTTCAATTTAAGAGCATTAGTTTTTTTAACTAGGTAATAATAACGTTAAAGTATATTCGATTTTTTATTATATCCAATGCTATATATTTAAAGCTGTTGCATCACTAATTTTTGCAGAATAATAGATTAGCCAATTTCAATTCCAGATACTGTGAGACGGATATCTTATGGGACAATGGATGCACAACTTCAGAGATCTATACTATAGTCTGGAGGAGCGAAGGACTGGAAGAAGAGAAGAAGGAATATATTCGTGTCCCAATTGTGATCCGAACTGTTGTAATTTGGATTATGAATAGTATTTTTTTTCATTTTCACCATGATAATCCTTTTTCAACGCTACTTGCAGTTTTAGATGATAACACTAGGGTTATGTTCTTCAACCACGAGATTTAAAAAATTGTTTTAGGTAGGCTCGTAGGATTCATTTACTATCACCTCTTTATTTTCCATTTCCGCCAGTGAGTGCTGTTACTGGTGCTTGTCTTTTTTCGTCACATTCATTCCTTGATGTGACTGTATTCACGGAGTAGCTTTTCTGCATCCATAAGCTTCATCAGCCCCCAGGGGCTCTATCTAAAGCTGTCTGTGATGAATGGAAGAGAATGGGGGTGGCGTCCCTTGCGCCCCGAACTGTTGTAATTTGGAATATAGATTGTCTTTCTTCATGTTTATCATTTATTTTAACGCTACTGGCAATTTTAGAGGATAGCGCTAGGGTTATGCTCTTCGCTACGAGGTCTTAGATTTTTGTGTTTGGTAGGCTCGTAGGCTTCATTTTTCTCACCTCTTCATTTTCCTCTTCTATCTGTGAGTGCAGCCATTGGTGCTTGTGTCCCGTTTCGTCACATTCCTTGGTAAGTGACTGCATTCACGGAGTAGCTTTTCTGCATCCATGAGCATTGTCACCGACGGTGGTAAGTGACTTTGTTCATGGAGCCACTTTCCTATATGACTGCTTCTTCCAGTCCCTTGTATTTAATTTCCTTTTGACGTCAGCGATATATGGCCTTTGGTTCCGAAGCAGACGTTAAACACCTACTAAATTAATTAATTATTTCAATAAGCTTTGCGGGGCTCTTTTCTGAAGCTGTCTAGTGAATGGAAAAGAAGGAGAATTTGTTCATGAAACTACTTTCCAGTCATTTGTATTTATTTTCTCTTTAACATAAGCAATATGGTATTTGGATCCGAAGATGTCAACTCTACTAGGCTCCTTATTAATTTTTCATTTTATTGTTATAACTTAAAGCTGTATGGTTTCTTTAATTTTTTTATATAACTTAACTTGATAGATGATGGAGACTGTGATATTTTTAAATAACTAGAAGCTTTATGCTTTTTTTTTTGTTTATAAATACATTTAAAAATTAAATATTCATCCGTAAAATCAGTTCGTATCAATACCCTTTTTTTGGTAGGAGTGTTAATAAATATTAATTGATTAATATTAATTAATTAATTAATTTAATGATCCATAAGAAAGAAAATTTTCACAATATTAATTAATTCTAAATTTTAATAGGATTGGGGAAAACGTACCCACGTTTCAACTAGTACCCACGTTAAAATACCATGTAGTCATGTTGAAAACAGGTTGGTCCCACTTAGATTTAACATGGCTACCCAATATTGTCACCAAACAGAACCAGTTTCCAAATGCCCACATAGACCCCACATGGTTTTCCCAACTGTTTTCAGGTGGGCGTACCACGTAGTACCCACATGGGGCCAATCATTGTGGTTGCTTGGGAAGGGACCTCCATTTGTACCAAACTCTTTTCTTTTGTTCATATTTAATGTAACAATATGGAAGTATTTTCTTAAAAACAATGTAAATTCCTTGCATAATCTAATATATTTGCATTTAAATATAGATGTTCCTCTATATATCGATATAAAATCAAATACTGAAATATATTTACATATGCATTGGATTATTTAAACATTCCGGTATTAATTTAGCAATTGAATATGCAACATTTTTACATTCATAAATATTATCTTTAGTTCGTAGCGGGGCATTTTTAAGATAAATTCTTATAGAAAGAAAAAGCGAAATTTATCATTATGAAACGGAGGAAAAATCTTGAATCCTAGAGATCACATTTTCTCCGTTTTATGAGTTTTTCTTTATTAATTATGTTCATTAGAAAAAAACTAAATAGTTATTACTAAGTTGCTTAAAAGAGGCAAAATATTTGAAGACTGCCTTATTATTCTAATATTAGTAAAATGTATGACTCAGGAAATAGTTGGAACTCTAAATTTTCGTGATTTGGAGAAAACAGAAGATTCTGAGGCTGTCACCATATCATCAATATGATTAATTACTCGTAGTTGGGTATCATTTTAACAGAGACATGATCTTTATAATTACATTCACTGAGCTATAGATGGTAGAATATGTGCAGAGCAGTCCTACAAAAACAGTTGTTTGTTATATGTCTGATGACTTTTCTTCTCTTCAAAAATATACATTCTTACAATGTTGGCTGATTTACTCCTCTAGATACATCCGCAAAAATAATTGTGTATTGTTAAAAGAAAGTAATATAAACAACAAGTATGGCACTGAGTAACTAATATATTTCTTGTGAAAACTGTACAATTCCCCCCCCCCCCCTATAAAGAGTAACTAAAATTTTCTTTGTGAAAACCGTAGACTTACCAACTCTGTACAGAGTAAATTAAATTTTCTTTGTGAAAACCGTAGACTTACCAACTCTGTAACAGAGTAAATTAAATTTTCTTTGTGAAAACCGTAGACTTACCAACTCTGTTCAGCTTAAATTAAATTTTTTTTGTGAAAACTTTAGACCTACCAACTCTGTTACAGAGTAAATTAAATTTTCTTTGTAAAAACCGTAGATTTACCACCACTGTTACTGAGTAAATTATATTTTCATTGTGAAAGAAAACCGTAGTGTTTACCTCCTTTCTCACAGAGTTCATCAAATTCTCTTTGTTAAAACCGTAGACTCTTCCATATTTTACTGGGTATATTAAGTATTCTTTATGAAACTCATAGACGTTTTTCCCTCTTTTTAAACAGTAACTTAAATAATCTTTGTGAAAACTGTGGAGAGGTAGCACACTTCTTCCCTTATTGTTATTCATGCCTTAAATGCATAGATCGACACTCTAACCATACAAATGTCGAGAAAGATTCAAAATCTATCATTAATCAACAAATAAAATTATCCGTAGAATTTCCATTAAAACCAATTTTTATTTCTATTTAGAAGGATTTGTATGCGTTATTGTTGCATTACCATCTGCTGTTCAAAGAAAAAGGAAATGTTGGTCCTCTGCAAACAATGAAATAATTTCACTCAATATTCTATAACTTCCTAATAAATTTCTCTCTCGGATAAGCAGAAAAGTGGCCTATAGCTCTAAAATTTTGAACTGTGAATTAAGAACGATTCTGGTTAATAACATATAAGGAGATCTGAGAAATAATCAGTTAAATTACATTACCAAAATCATTTAATAGAATTGAAAACGTAAAATATTATTCGTAATAACATACAATTGTGATTTATATAATGCTTCCAATCATATATATCATATTTCCCATCATTTATCATATACTAAAATAGATTGCTTATGTGACCATTAAATTATTTATCGTCTTAGACTAGCAATAATTTTACTGAAAATAATCAACGAAATTATTTTTCTCATAGATTCTGTCATGAAATTCATTCTCCAAATGGAGTCTCTAAAGCACAATCTCTGCAAACTATGCAATATTCCACTAGTTTATAATCATCATCCATGCATGAAACATTGTGTCCATTATTCATAAGTTGGCCGGCTTGTTCTATTTACAACCATAATCTCAGAATTTGCATGTTAGGATAATTCACTCCGAAAAAAGTAGTTGATTTAATTATATGAGAGCCAAATAGGGCAAAGAACCTACCTAAGATGTTTGAGTAAAGGGTCTTTTGTCCAATAGATCCTTTACGTTTGGAAAAATTGAACCATAAGAAGTATAAAAGGTTAATTATTTTAAGTTGTTGGTAGACCCTTTACCTGATGTTATAAAGGAAAAGTCTCAACATATTAGATAGATACTTTACCCAATTTTCCACTCATATATAACAATGAACTGTTCTTTTTTGCTCTAATAGATTGGCAAAGTTCCAAAGAGAGTAAATGAACCTTTTTCTTAATTTTTGAGACTGAATTAAGATCGAGACGACTGCTGAGACGCAATTTCTTTCGTAATTGAGGAAGACGTTGCGCCTTAAATATAAGGAACTATTGAAATTATAATGCTTTAAATAATCTAAATGACACATTTTATGCAATCTAACGATATATCTTATGAAGATTCGTTTCAATAAATTCTGTACTTTATTGCAATGCTATTAGTTGGTGCAATAATTTTACAGTTTTGTTCAGCTTGCCTAAATAATTTGTATTGCTATGGAATATTTAATATTCCATACACTGAGAGATAAACTAGGTTTAAGCTGACCAGAAAATGATCTTTAAAGTTAAAAACATAGTCAGAATATCATTTATTCAAATAAGACATATTTTGAAAATTTATTATAACCAATCTACCAACTTATTCAGTAGGTGATTTCAAATTTATGAATTACCATAAGTGATCATGAATTAGTCGATAAATTTCATTTCATTATTACACTTTAACTGCCGCTCTCACATAACAACTTTTGCATTACAACTTTTTATTCTAACATTTCATTTTTCTCTTAATTGAATCATTTCTCTATTGAGGTACAGAAGAGTTTTTGAAGGTTCAAAATCTTTTAAAATATTCTTTACAAGAAACGATTCACATATATTAACACTTTCACTGCCACGTGACCCACCGGTGGGTCACGTGGCAGTGAAAGTGTTAAGCATTCACTGAGAGACTCCTAGAGTTTGGTTGCTTAATTCTTATACCTATTATAAATACCTCCAATAGGACACATTAGCCAATCAATTATTAATTATTTATAGCTTTATTTGCTACATAAATCTAATATGTATCATATCAAGTAATAATAATCACTGTCTAGCAGTTTCGCTGAACAATAATGAGTACAATATTTATGACAATAATAATTTATTAGTATTTACACTGTGTTCTAATTTCAATCCCTATAAAAATAAAACTGTTATTTCTGGTTGGAGATATTTTCATTGAAAGCCTTTATAACTAACACATATTTTTCTCTTACTCATAAATGATATTTATGCTTAGAAAATCATTCATAAACTTGTTATTTATTTTGAACATGTTCCTTTGGATACTCTTTGTTGCGAATATGATAGTAATATCAAAAAGTTAATGTAAATGAAATAAGGTTAAATTATCTGTAATGTTTTATTCGATAACTGATTATCTTAGTCAAAACACTGATAAACCCAGTTAATTGACCTGATGAAATATTATAACCGGTCAAATGACTTGCAAACACATGCGAAACAGAGTCACTTTGATCTGTAACCTATTAATCAGTTTGACCAATATTTTTTATTTCAGTGTAGTAAATATGCAATAATAATGGAAATATTTGATTACTTTTCTTGTAAGATTTGTAATTGTAGTTTTTATTTAATAATTTTATCAATATAAACCATTACGAAAAAAATCATTCACCAAACGTCCTGTCGACGAAATATCGGTTTACAAAATGGTTATCCACGAAACGACTGAACACCTCAGAGACAATTATACTGAATTAGACAGAGGGAGGTTAGAACGGTTCCATTGAGTCTAATGAGTTTAATGTGTGTTTCAGCGTATCTTTTTTAAATTACTTTATATATTTCATGACATTTCTTTAAATTAACCGGCCTCTCTTGACTTTGTTCCTAAATAAATACCCAATATTTATTTGTATTTAAAGTTAAAAAAATATTTACGTATCGGCGTAAATCAGCATAAATCACGTAAATTAGGAAATTAATTGTACTGTGGTGACGTGTGGCAACGCAGAAATACAGTTTGGTTAGCCATTTGTCCACCTTTTCTTCGAGTACACACAAATGCGCGAGCTGTGATTGAATAACACTTCAACCAATCACAGCTCTGCTCTCTCAGTTGCCAATGTCTTAAATACTGATGTATTTAATTCTCCTTATATGTTCAATATTTTTACTCTAAATTTGGTACACATTAGTTTAGTATATACAAACAATTTGTAAAAATTACAGTACCGCAGATTTATATATATGACATGTGTTCCTTTAACACATTGCCAAACCTTCCAGTTCATTCTGATAGTCAACTGATTAGGGTTAAAGTAAACATATAATCTTTCATTGACCCATCCTATTTTTCCATAGTATACTTTTCATTGTTACCAATTAAGAAATTTCGGGTTAGAACACATTATTGTATTCTAATATTTTATCGCAATGCATTTCAAATAAGAAAAACAAAAAATAATATTTCAATATTATCGACTTGAAGTACTAGTTTTCTTAAATAACTGTCGCCGTAATAATTAGAAATCTAGTCATATTTTCTTGTACAATAATTCTATGCTTAACAGAGTTTGCATATATATATTTTACCAAATATGTACACAATGATTTCATAAATTTTAATTGAAAAGGACCATTTTTTCATATTCCAGGAAAATTTCTAGTTCACGTCCCTAATTGATATAGGGAAGTGAACTAGGACGGGTGTATTTGGATCGGTTCCTAGTTTGCGTCCATAAATGAAATAGGTACTTGAACTAGGAATTTACCCTTATTTCAAATAAGAATAGGGCAGTTTCTGGCATCATCAAAAATACGCCAGTTACCCCTCCAATTATTTTATGTCCATTTTTATTTTTGTTTATTCACTAGTAGTGACCTTTCCAGTTTCATTTATTCATTTAATTTCAAAATTGTTTTCTCCAATGGAATTAAGCATTAATATTCAACCTAAACTATCTATTTGTTTGATTAAATTATATTGTATATTTATTTAATTTGGTTTATTAATAATTGTATAGTGTTTGAGTATTTAAAAAAAATTACCTGGTACCACTTTTGGTTTTAATTTTCCTCGATATGTTGTTATAAGAGATATTCGTAAGACGGTTACCACAGTCTGGGAATATATTTTGCGTTAAAGAACTAATTACGGCGTTCCAATTAGGCACACAAGGTACACACACCTTATTTGATACGACGATTGCAACACTCCCATCGTCTTACAAGAATAATATTCCAATAAGAATAATACGTGTTGTACTGAGTATTTCACAGACAAAGCTTTCTATTGTGACTGAGAAACTATTCCAATACAGTGCCACCTTCCACCCAATAGATCGATGAAGCTGACAAAGATGGAGATAATCATTAGACTGTATATGTGCTCTTTGCTTTAACTATCGATATTGTGAAGAGATATTAAAACTTGAGGTTGTCAGTTGACAGGAATATTTAAGTTCATATTTTCCTTAAATCGCATATTTGCAATATAAATTTTCTATGAAACAAAATAATACTATTAATAGTTTGCGACACATATTTGAGTTATATGAAGTCAGGTATTCCATTTTTGATAAATCTACTAAGTCATTGTTTATAATTACTCTTGTTCCTCTCAAAACATTTTTCTGTTGTGAATCCATTTCTGTTGTGAATATGTATTTATCGATTAAATATTTGAACTCATCAATTTTATTATTCACAAGCTTTATCTAATATGTTATTGAAGAAAAGTTATATGTATAAAAAATGCATGTACTATAATTTTCTAATCAGTACATGATAATATTGTAATATAACTAATTATTCATGTCTTAATATATTTCAACATTATCATATTAAACGAATGTTAATTTAAAGAATTACATTTCTAATTTTTTCCCATTCGTTTTGAGAGACAGATTCCCATGTTCTGAAATCTCATCTAACTTCAAATCCGCTTATAAATTAATCATGCCTTTTAATATCACTTTTATTTGGAAGGTAACGAAGAAGTAATTCCACATATCATGTTAGAAGAACGAGCCATTCTTTGTACAAAGTTCTGAGCACTTCGCAAGAACTTAACGAATCAAAATGAAAAGTTTCGTTCGGTGAGAAATAAGAAGATTTATTGAGAATTTTACTTGCCAGTTTGTGGACTTAGATATGGTGGTGTTACATGGGAAAAAGAAGATATTAACACCTAACTACCTACCTAAATGGTGGAAATTAGAGTCATGATATATTTTGAGTACAACCAATAGTTAGATTGGTTGATGGGAAACTTTATTTACCTGAATTTCCTTTCTGACTACTTATTCGAGTCCCTTGTATTTATTAAACTATTATACTTTTGACTGCCAGCAAAATGGACTATGGACCTGAAGCAAGCATTAAAGCCACTACCATATGTAAAATAAAGTGTTTAATTATACATCAGTGTAGGTATTAGCTCCATCAAGTGATAATAAGAATGCATGTAAAATATAAATGTAACATAGTGCAGTGTTACTCCACTGCTTTTTTTTACCACTATACATGTAGAGTATTGAATGCATGCTTAATTGTTCATAAATTAGAATTAATTGTAATTATTAAGCATTTTGATTTTCATTAACAAAATCTCCTTCATTGTATCAAACTGATTTTAGATGGTGAGCAGTACATTAATTTACAATTTACAGAGTAATGTAGAATATCATTGATTTTAGTTTATCATATTTGATTGAAAGTAATAAATATAATAGTAAACCGATCTTAGTACAAGTATAACATTTTAGCAAACCTATTTCAGCACAATGCACTTTATTATAGCAAACCTATTTCAGCACAATGCACTTTATTATAGCAAACCTATTTCAGCACAATGCACTTTATTATAGCAAACCTATTTCAGCACAATGCACTTTATTATAGCATAGCTATTTCAGCACAATGCACTTTATTATAGCAAACCTATTTCAGCACAATGCACTTTATTATAGCAAACCTATTTCAGCACAATGCACTTTATTATAGCAAACCTATTTCAGCACAATGCACTTTAATATAGCAAACCTATTTCAGCACAATGCACTTTATTATAGCAAACCTATTTCAGTACAATGCACTTTAATATAGCAAACCTATTTCAGCACAATGCACTTTATTATAGCAAACCTATTTCAGCACAATGCACTTTATTTTAGCATAGCTATTTCAGCGCAATGCACTTTATTTTAGCATAGCTCTTTTGTCCGAATGCTCAGCTATTTTTCTCCTGTAATTCACTTACCAAATGCAAAGCCTAAGAAAGATTTTCTCGACATTGAGTTTAAGATTCGAAATTTGATTTGCCTCCGCCTCGTTCTTTACGACTAAATAGCTTGTAATTCTCCTCTTTGAGTGAATTAGTTCTAACTGTGAGTAAATATTTAAAAAATGGATAAAGCTATAGTATGATTTGGAAATTAAATATGTAACATAATCCAGGCCTAATGATAATTATTTTTGCTTGTAAAATTGCGTAATCATTAATATGAAACATTTTGTTTTTTGTCATTAATCGTCGAACATAAAGTGTGTTCAGTAATTTAATTGGAAATAAAATCATTCACCTAGAACAATTGAATTTTACTATACATATTTGTTGTGCCATAGTAGATATTATTTATTTTTTATTTTTAGTTCAACTGATTAGAATCTTTTATCAGCTGTAGAATTAGGTCCAGTGCTACAGATACCACAATCATCGCAATGATATTAATATGTCTCTATAGAAAACAAAATGAAACTGGATGGACATTACCATAATTATGACATCCTGTATTTGAGAAAAAATTTAATAATTAGTTACATTGAAATAGATTATCTGAAGTAAAATAACTTCGGAGAATATACATTATGAATGGCATATAGAGTGTTAAAAACACAATAAATATTTTCATCTAAATCCACTTTCTTTTAGTTCATTACACTTCAGTCCACTGCAATTCAATATAAAACTATATTTCGTAATGCTAAAGTTGTAGTTATTGCCAAATAAGAAACAAAATTGAGTCAATTTGGCCAATAATAAGGAAGAATTTCCAGTGAGTGAGACAATGGAGATATTTTCAGTTGTCTGTGCGCAATGATGTTCATTTTTAAGCTGCGAAGTGGTTTCCTTTGGTATTCCCAACACGTACAGAGCAACGACTGAAAAAAAAACCTTAGAGGAAAAAACTCAGTTATAAATGGGTAGATGTAACTGTAGTGAGAGACAAACTCAGTTATAAATGGGTAGATGTAACTGTAGTGAGAGACAAACTCAGTTATAAATGGATAGATGTAACTGTAAAGAGACACAAACTCAGTTATAAATGGGTTGATGTAACTGTAGTGGGAGACAAACTCAGTTATAAATGGGTAGATGTAACTGTAGAGGGACAAACTCAGTTATTTATGGGTAGATATAACTGTAGAGAGAGACAAACTCAGTTATAAATGGGTAGATGTAACTGTAGAGAGAGACAAACTCAGTTATAAATGGGTAGATGTAAGTGTAGTGAGAGACAAACTCAGTTATAAATGGGTAGATGTAACTGTAGTGAGAGAGACAAACTCAGTTATAAATGGGTAGATGTAACTGTAGAGAGAGACAAACTCAGTTATAAATGGGTAGATGTAAGTGTAGTGAGAGACAAACTCAGTTATAAATGGGTAGATGTAACTGTAGTGAAAGAAAAACTCAGTTATAAATGGGTAGATGTAACTGTAGTAAGACAAACTCAGTTATAAATGGGTAGATGTAACTGTAAAGAGACACAAACTCAGTTATAAATGGGTAGATGTTACTGTAGTGAGAGACAAACTCAGTTATAAATGGGTAGATATAACTGTAGTAAGACAAACTCAGTTATAAATGGGTAGATGTAACTGTAGTGAGAGACAAACTCAGTTATAAATGGGTAGATGTAACTGTAAAGAGACACAAACTCAGTTATAAATGGGTAGATGTAACTGTAGAGAGAGACAAACTCAGTAATAAATGGGTAGATATAACTGTAGTCACGAGGAAGTCACAAGGAAAAGGGATCACCACAAGGCGCCATACGCCCATCCAAAAGTGATCACAGTGCAGCAAGTGCAAACTTCTGACCCTCTCCCAATTTCACCTCATCCCATGCACCAGGTATAAGATCTGGCACATAGGCTTCACCACCAGATGAGTCAGGATTTTAGACTCATAGTGGATCACTTTCACCCCACCTGAATCCTAGGAAAACAATCTCAACCAACAAGCGCTGGGAGAAACTGAATCCATCACTGGGTTAATGAATTAACCCTGATTAGTTCTGCCTCACATACAGCACCCGGGCTCGGACACGGACGCTGGACGTCAGACCAAAACCTCTCACGCCACGGGAAGGCTCTGGGGTTTCTCTCTAGTAGATAAAATTACACTACCCTGCGGATTATCTTATCCAAGTTCCTCTTGAAGGACTCGACAGAGGGGTGCATCAACCAACTCACCTGAAAGGGCATTCCATACACTGAACACCTTCACTGTCATCAGTTCACGGAACATATTCGTCCGGAATCTAGGTACATCTAACTTGTATCCATGACCCCTAAATGGGTTCAAGTTGAACGAGAAGATGCTTGTGGGGTCAAGGGTGCTATGACCCCCTAATGATCTTATAAGTCTCGATCAATTGGCCTCGAAGTTTACGCTGCTCCAGGGTTAGGAGGTCTAGGTCTATCAACTTGGTCGCTCGAGCCTCTTGATATAACGTAGGATCTTCTGAGCTTTCCTCTCTGCGGCGACACATTGAGCACCAAACTTGAACTCGGAGGTCATAAGTACTCCGAGATCTAGCTGCTGCAGCGTTGGAGAAACTGGTAAACCAAGTAGAAAGTAGACAGCACGAGCATTTTGCACTCCAACATGCAGGACTTTACATTTTCGTGTGTTGAAAGGCATCTGCCATTGTTCTGACCACTCTCCGATCCTGGCCAGATCTCTCCTCAGCTCGTTCACCGCATGAGGATCAGTCGCATCGACACCTAGCTTGGTATCGTCTGCAAACTTACTCATCTTGGAGATGATCCCAGTGTCTAAATCCTTGATATAGATGAGGAACAGCAGAGGTCCTAAAACTGATCCTTGGGGCACAACACTGCTAACTACCGACCATTCAGACGGTGTGCCTCCAACAACGACTCGCTGTCCCCTTCCTGACAGCAATGCCTCAATCTAGTCAACCACCTTGCCAACAATACCAATAGCACGTACCTTAGCCATCAATCTCCGATGTGGGACCTTATCTAAGGCCTTCTGGAAGTCGAGAAACACGACATCCACAGACTCAGACCTGTCGTATTCACCGAAAATTGAGTGGTTGAACTCGAGTAGATTTGTGAGACATGACCTACCTGCTCTAAATCCATGTTGAGAAATCGTCAGCAACTCGTTCCGCTCCAAGTGATCTACAACCCTCTCCTTAATCAGGGGCTCCAACACCTTACCTGGAACAGATGTCAAGCTCATGGGCCTGAAATTGATCCTCCGGACCCTTCTTGTGAATGGGACACACATTCGCTGATCTCCAATCAAGCGGTACTTCACTAGTATCCAACGAAGCCTCGAACACTTGACTTAAGAGGGGAGCCAACGCAATCGCAACAGATCTCGTCACCTTTGGGTAAAAATTCGTCGGGACCAGGAGACTTGTGTGGGTCCAAATGGATCAGCTTCTTGTGCACTTTCTCCTGGGTGATGACAACTTCCTCCAACCTATTATTTCCTACAAACATGATGACAGGGGTGGAATCCTGTCATCCTCGACAGTGAATAGGGCAGGATGGTCATCAATGGGACAAAAAACACAGACAAATAGATATTTCATTTTCTATGGGCAAAGTATGAAAAATAAAAAATATATGTGTAATATAGATATTCCTTTATAAAATGAAGCTAACTCGAATGCTATCACATATTCGGTTGACTAGAATAAAATTAAATAAAAAATAAAAAAAAATTGTCCCATTGTATAACAGCACTGGTGAACAATGGGACATACCCTGGTGAACGATGGGACAGTTTATTAAAACTTGTATATTGTTGAGTTTATTGTCAAATTTCAATTTCGAATTATCTCTTTATGTTGTCCCACACTCAGTTGGTTCATATAATATCAGTTTAATGTCCTCTAGCCTCACAGATGCCATGTCAGGAACATTTGTAAAATTAAGCTCATTGCACTCGAATCTTCGTCTAACATCAATATTTCGTATTTATCTTTTTCATGCTTTTGGCCAACAGAATACGTTTTAGAAATCGAATAAAATTCTACAAATTCATAAACCTTCATTTCCAACGTTTTTGGTAGAGATTTAAGTTCTTCAGACGAATGGATCAGTTAAATTAAGAATGGATCGAAGGCCTTATTCTTAGTGGCACCAGCAAAAGCTCTTCTTTCCCTGGTGTATTCGTTGCAATCATGTTATGTCTTTTTCTTTTACTAGTGAAATTTGTTTCAGTGCTTTGTGATGACTTCAGATTGCTAAAGTCCTTGAACATGGTCAAAAGTCCCGCTTCTGCTGGTAGTTCTGTTTCCACAAGAAGCCCTGAGGCTACAGTTCACATAAATAGATATTTATTGATTCATATGGAGTAACTAGACAGTTTGGTTGACAATAGGGCACTGTCCCATTGTTAACCAAATTTTCTGTCCCAATGATCACCATGACGCCATTTAGAAAACATATGGGTATAGCAGCCCAACTACAAAAGTATAAAGGCAATCCTTTCATATGATCATATTTTACATATTACTTAATATTATGTAAAAATGCCGTGAGCATTATATGTTGAATTAATGGATTTATAATAATTGAAACACATTACGAAAAATTTAGTTTTCTCACCTCTAAAACACGTTTTAGCTTTTACACAGGGCTGACTGCTCCCCAACCGCTGAATGCAATGCGAGTTAATGCACTGAAGTATGCGTAATTTACCACTAAGATTTTGTTACAAATTACCCTCAAATAAAAAAGTTATTAATCATGTTCCATTGTTCTCAGTGTCCCATTGATGGCCATCCTCCCCTACACTAGAAAAATACTGATTAAACTCCTGGGCAATACCAATATTATCAGAAATCAGGAGACCAGTAGCAGACTGCACGGGCCCCAACGACTTCCCCACCTTGTGTTGATTCACATAGGTAAAGACTCCTTGGGGTTATCCTTGCAGGCAAGTGCAACCCTCTGTTCCTCACTAGCTTTAGCTTGACAGACCATGCGTTTAACATGGCGACTCTGCCGGGCTAAGAGGTCTGTCGCATAAGGTGACGGGTCACACTGGACAGCTCGATACAAGCGCTTACGCTCTACAATAGCATCTGCTACCTCACGGCTAAGCCAAGAAGGGTTCACTCGCGCCGACCCCCCTATCCTCTTCAGAGGGATGCACCTAGCCTGAATCTTCTTGTAGATACTGCTGATTTTTCGCCATAACTCCTCAGCTGAGGATAGAAGATTAAGCTGAGACTCTTGCAGGGCACCAACAAAATGAGGATGGTCAGCCCTCCGAAGATTCAGTCGCCGTTTAAAGCCAAAACGCTCTACCTCGGCACTGACCAAAACCTCGAAGGTGACCGCCACGTGGTCGCTACCTTCAAGGCCCATACCTACCTCTACATTCCTAACCATCTCCTCATCCGTAGTGAACACAAGGTCCAGAGTATTCCTACCTCTAGTTGGAACGTGGACCATCTGAGTCAGGAAGCAGTCGTTCTCAAAATCGATCAACCGCATTCCTTCAACGCCAGCCACATGCTGGATCCAATCCAGGTGACAGTTGAAATCCCCTACAACAATTGTGCTACATTGAATTAAACCTGAAAGATTGTGATACAATGACTCGCCAGAGTCACGTGGGCTGTGGGGAGGTCTATACACAACAAGCACCCTCAACGTTGGAGAGTATCCCCGAATCTCTGCTCCCACTAACTCGTGGGGAGAGTCGGTCAACACCCCAATTGCATTCAGGTGGCTCCTCACATACAAAAGCACTCCACCTCCCCACACGACCTACTCTAACCTTATGGAACATAGCATAACCGGGGAGATGATACTCACCATCAAAATCTCTCCTCCCAGTATCCAGCCATGTCTACGTGATTCCTATCACATTCAAATTAGATGTCGCTACCAATGACCGAAACTCAAGGAGCTTATTCCTAATCGAGCGCACTTTCAGGAGGACCAATTTTACTAATCCCGCCCGGTACCTGCTCATTCGGGTTACTCGTCGTTTCCCGACGGCTGGTGCGGAGGTACCCTTTGCAGTGGTGGACTGTCGGGAGAGGATGAGTCTCCTTCAGACGCACTTCACGTTTTCTTACTTACGCGAGCCTGCCATGGAGTGGACTCCGCATCAGACGTGGGACTCATTTGTCTCTTCTCGGTTGGACGACTAACAGGTGGAGTAGTCATCTCAACTTCCATGGTCCTAGCCACTGGTGGTGTCGCAACATCAATGGTCCTATTATTGTTGGTATCTACAACCTCTGGCTCATGGATTTGGAGCCTTGGCCCTGCCTTGGTTACAGGCCCTTTGGGCTTGCGAACCCTTGGAGGGCCATAGAGATTCTGGGACAACTGCCTCACATAGATACTGGACCCTTGGTCGGTAAAGTGTACACCATCCCTAACAAAGAGCCCGTCCACATTGAAGTAGTTGTCCCAAAGATCAACAAACTTGAGATTACTCTTCCTACATAACTCATGAAACCTATAGTTGAAATCCCTACCTACTTCATAATCCAGCTATCCATAGAACATTCAGGGAATGAGGCCCCCAACAACACACCTACCTGTGCGTGACTTATCAACTTTCAGGAGGGTGGTGAAGTCCCTCATTAACACTTCCATATTACACTGTCCCCCATCCCTTCTAAAGAAATCATTGCTACCTGTGGACAGTATAAGGGTGTTCTTGGATTTTGGCTGAAGCTTACCTATCTCGGAGGTGATCTTCCTGATACCTACACCAAGGAAGCCCAAACACCTAAAGGTAGTTGAGGCTTCCCTGTCACCCACCAACAAATTGGTGAACTTATCCCCAGTCAAGCGGTCAACGGGTGGTGTTGACTTACCTTTCTTGCCTCTCCTTTTCCTCTTCCTTCTCTTACGGAATGAAGATTCCTGAGTGACTCCATGAACCATGGGAGTCACTTCCTTGGAGGTACCTGAGGATCGCTGATCCAAACTCGAGCCTTTTGAACCATTGCATATCTGACGAAAGATTTCATCAATGTAGACAGCAGCATCTCCAGGCGAACTTGGCCCAACAACCCCACTTCCTCTAGCTGA
Source organism: Caprella mutica (assembly GCA_947561585.1). Lineage (NCBI taxonomy): Eukaryota > Metazoa > Arthropoda > Malacostraca > Amphipoda > Caprellidae > Caprella > Caprella mutica. The sequence continues at coordinate 10,181 of CANNZV010002611.1, read as the reverse complement.
CAGAACGGGCGTATCCGTGGTCCTGTCTTCGACCTTCGACTTCAACTCTACCAGTTCCTTCTGTAGGTGTACTTTGAGGGCATCGAACTCAGTGCGGAGGCCTACTGTGACCTTCTGCTGTGGTTGCCTGGAACCACCTTCGAGCTCAGCTATCTTGGTCGAAAATTTACCAAGCTCCCTCTCAATCCAATCCTGAAGTTTACTAACTTCATCCTTTTGCTTCTTGATCTCTCTCACAAACCCAGGAATTGGCATACGGGGGAGATCTTGGATCTTCCCCGAGTCAACCCCCAAATCTGAAGAATGGTAAATATCCTCTATGGCAATCGTGCATTCAGACATAGACCTGTTCCTTCCTTGAGACATGGTCATGAGAGAAGACACCCAACGAAAAAACAAATTCTCCGACTCTTGATATATAAATTTTAAATTACAAATCAGAATCGAAGATGAACCGCTGAAAGAATATACCTATGCTATATTCAATCAGCAAACACACAAAAACTAGAAGATCTCCGAGAGAATATTGTTAGCAATATCCGATCAAAAATCCTCAGCAAGTGCTAACCAACACCAACTACCAGTAACACGAACTTCTAGGCAGCATGATGGCACTACAAAGCAGCACAATATTACCAGCAATCAGCACTTTCATCAGCACTAAAATGCAGCCCTATAGCTCTCAGCACTAAACACTATCAATTAGCCTCGCCGCAAGCAATAATAGTCCTTACCGACCGCAGCCAGCTAACCAGTTAATGAGTTCACAGACAGAAAATCTGCTCACTCAGTCAACACTCGCAGACTAGTTTACACAGAGAACAATAGATGTGATACAATATCACAATACAATACTACAATACAAGAATACAATACAAGAATTCAATACAATACTACAATACAACACTACAATACAACACTACAATACAATACTACTATACAATAATACAATACAACACTACAAAACAATACTACAATACAATAATACAATACAACACTACAATACTACAATACAATACTATAAACAATGGCCACTAAATAATATAATACACTAAATGGACAATATATACAATAGACAAGATACAATGACTAATCACAATAGAATAATAGAAAAGAATAGATATAGAATGATAGAGAAATGTAGAGAAGCAAGAGAGAAAACGAAAAAGAGGCAGACGAAGAATAAGGGGAAATTAGCAATTTAGCTGTGTGGGTTACAGTATCAAAATGATAGTTGACTCTAATTATACTTCAAGCCAGAAAACTCAGTATTTGCATATAAATGACCAGAACAGAGGAAAAAAGGCACTAATAAAAAATGGACTCGAATTGTCACTTGCAGACGACAGAAATCGTTTGGAGGTTCACAAAGAGAGAAAAAGAGGCACAAAACACGCAATACGTATTTCTGTGCGACGCAGGGTCAAAAACAAATCACAAATCAAAACGCCTAAAGCTAGAATTCACTGTAATGCAAACAAGGTCACGGGCAATCCGATAATAGGTAACTACAAAAGATAAGAGCAGAGCGTTAGACACAACTCAACCACACGGTGTAAGCAACAGCACGAATCTAAGTGACAAACTCAGTTATAAATGGGTAGATGTAACTGTAGAGAGAGACAAACTCAGTTATAAATGGGTAGATGTAACTGTAGAGAGAGACAAACTCAGTTATAAATGGGTAGATGTAACTGTAGAGAGAGACAAACTCAGTTATAAATGGGTAGATGTAACTGTAGAGAGAGAGACAAACTCAGTTAAAAATGGGTAGATGTAGCTGAAGAGAGAGACAAACTCAGTTATAAATGTTTAGATGTAACTGTAGAGAGAGACAAACTCAGTTATAAATGGGTAGATGAACTGAAAGATAAAAATATTTTAACCTAATACAGTTCACTGCGGATTTCTTGTTAACTGACCATAATTTATGAACGACTCTCCAATTTTTATTTATTGTGAACGATTACACAGGTATCTCTCAAATGGATTCAGTATCTTACCTCTGACAACATAAGTTTATAGTTTAGACAGCAATACAAAAATTGTTTTAATTCTGAATCTAATAATTCGGTATAATCAATGAAAACACCAATCGCAGGGTTTTTTTTATACTTTTAAAAATATATTCAGAGCAGTCAACAGTGTTATCCTTTCATAAATCCATATACTTATTATATGAGAATATAGATGCATGATTAAGAAATACTAGAAATCTGTAGGTTGAAGTTATACATTTCTCAGAGATTTTAATGTGCAGAGGTGATATGGAAATAGGACTGTAGTTCAATAGCTATATACACCATTCTTATTTCCTTACTCGTGAATAGGTAATGAAAGTTATCCAAGATTAATAATTATAAATTACCAATGTCAGGATTAAGATTTATAAATTACATTTCATTAAAATTAAATGTACAGGCATCCCCCGCTTAAGTTACCAAATCACGACTCAGTTTAGTTACCAAACGGTAATCAAAGCGAATAAAAGTAACAAGAAATTCATAATTGTCACTCCTTGATTATATATCTCATTTTTTATCAGTTATAGAAAGAAAATTTGTTTTAGAGTTATTAGAGTACTACGCATATACGCATATTAATAATAATATACAGTCTTTCATTGTTTGTGACTGTGATGAAAAAGTTTAAAGTCGTGCATTTATTAAATGTTTTAAAATCCATCCATAGCTTAACTCTCACTCAGTATAGTTGAGTAATTAATAGATACTTAAACCTCTATAATTATTGTGCTACATTTAACAAACCGCAATTTTATGCTCTATGAAATGTTTTTGGTAGTTGAGTACTAAGTTCCACGTTATCGGTTGGTTCTAAAATTTCGGACACGTCAGAAAGAAAATATTATAATTATTATTTATATTAAATATTATAATTATCTATTCTAATTGGTTGATACCAATTGAAATAAAAGTTAAATAATGATTACTATACATATATAGATTTTCACATGTTCGAAAATATGGAACCGTGCAATAACACGGAACTAACCCTAAAATAGGACATGTTGAATTTGAACCAATTGCTTTTAATAACCTTATCTGGATTATAATTTTGATGTTTTTTTTAGTTACCGTGAAATAAACACAAAAAATTGTCTCCGTTTTCTATGTCTACGAACGGTTCTTATTTCGAATCATGACTCAAAATAAGTACCACTTTTACTAAAGTGAGTTGTCCTTAAAGCGAGGCTTGCCTGTATATTATTTATTTTGTCAATATTATGATGTAAGTACAGGGTGGGTCAAAAAAAACGAAACCTAACTTTGAATTGCTATATCTTAAAAACTACTGTCGTTATGATATTTCTAAAGAAATCATTGTGTTTGTCTACTTTTTTATATAGATGTTGAAAAGTTCAAAACTATTCATCGATCAATAATAATACAATAGTAATAATAGTTAACGGTGTCAGAAGTATACTTGCGTACAAACAGAAAAATTACAAAAACTGATTTTTTTAAAACAATAATTCTTTACAATATATCATTGTAAAACCATCATTAACTAAATATTAGTCTTAATTCCTTCCTTACTATCTAACAACTGCCTCCACATGTCCACCATTTCTTAAAATAACTCAATCCTTGTTTTCATTGCTGCCATAACTCTCTTTACTAATGCAGGGTTTTCTTTAAGTAAATTCACTTCACTCGCAATTTTCTCATTCAAGTCATCGAGTTTGCAATAAAAATAAACAATCTTCGTAATTTTACGTTTGTGTGCAATCATACTTTTGACACCGTTTACTATAACCACTGTAGCATCAATATTGATGGATGAACAGTTTGGATTTTTTCACTATTTGTGTAAAAAAAGTAGACGAACGCAATGATATTTTTTGAAAAATCATAATGTTTGTAATTTTTGAAATATATTAATTCATCAAAGTTGGGTTTCATTTTTTTTTTGACCTATCCTGTTCTGTTTTCTTGAAAAATAGAATACATTATACCCTTTTTCATTCCTTCCTCTCATATCCATGGCATATTCCCTCCTCTCATATCCATGGCATATTCCCTCCTCTCATATCCATGGCATATTCCCTCCTCTCATATCCATGGCATATTCCCTCCTCTCATATCCATGGCATATTCCCTCCCTTCATATCCATGGCATATTCCCTCCTCTCATATCCACGAAGTTTGACACATTAATGTGACAGTGTATGTCAGTTTCCAGTCTCTCTAACGAAGGTAAAGCAACAGTACGTAACTGGAAGATATATTCAGTGAATGTATACGTATATATCTCCCATTTACATACCAAAGAAAATTCTAAAAATGTTAGTTAGATTCTCTATACTATTTGCTTTACTATTAATTAATATAGCTATGATGATGTATACGTTTATATCCAGTAACTTATATTTTTGATATCCAGTAACATCGTACATATATCAACCCAAGAGTTTGTTTTACAAGGAGATGCTATCTTCTCAAAAATGAATCGCCGAGGCAGCTTCTTGTTGAAGGGTTGATCTAAACACCCTATGGTCCCCTTCACACTTGCGTTTTTAACACCGCAGATGAATATCTCCTTGAAGCGTGTTCACACTTGGTTTTTTTTATCGCTGACAGAAAACTCACATTATTGTTTTCTTTCAGCGATGAAAAAAAAAACGCAAGTGTGAACACATTTAAGAAGAGTTTTTTTAGCTGTGTTAAAAAAATCACAAGTGTGAAGAAAGCTTATTGGTTGACTAAAGCTTATGCAGTTTGCAGGTCACTGCCAGACTGTCACAGCTAGACGTCTTTCACACATCTTTATATTCGCTTAAACCCAGAGTATCAAATAAGAGATATCAGGAGTTATTTATTTTTATGAATGATCATGCATATATACACTTAATCAAAACTAAAGTTATCATGTGAAATATATAGAATCTACATTTTGTATATTTTATCCAATATAAAAATGCCTATTTCCATTGAAAACATAAACAAAATAGAACAACAAGTAAATGTTTGAGAAGTAAAAATACGATTAGAATGGAAGATTCAAAGAAGTAACTTCCTTATTTTAATAATTCAAATTCTGATGCTACAAGTTCATATAAGTTATTTGCATTTACAACCTATACATTATACAACTGATATACAGTCTATAGTTTGTAAATTTTTACAACTGTTTTTATAAGACGATATTTTCTTATTAAAAACAAGATATAACATATACTGTGACATATAAACAGATGTCTGAATAGAAAATATCAAACTGATGTGAGTAATTTTCCCATCATATGATATCCAAAAGCAGATTTTAATATCCTGTGAGCAATTTATCTGCCAAAGTTTGCCGATCAAAGACTTTGTTAGTAGAAATTTCATTAGCAAATTGAGAAGCTGTTTCTCTGATAAATTAAGGAATTTCTTCGCACTCAATAAATCTCTCCTGGAAGCTGAAGCCAATCAATCGGAGTGGCAGTTCGAATACCCATTCATGCGTTTTTGTTATGAACTTACTCTTCAATGTTTCAATTTAGTTACTAATAATAGGCTCACATTATATTGATAAATGATTGTTTGTGTCACATAGCAAGAAATGAGATTTAGTTCAAGGTTACTGCATCGGAGACAAATATCTCCGTACTAGTGGGTACCCGTGCAAATTGCACGGTAACGTGCATATTTTACTATATATATTTTTTTCTAATATTTAAGTACATTTTTTATCGTGTTTGTTCATACACATTACATATCCCGGTTTCCATTACATTTCATAAGAATTAGGTACCTGTAAAGAATAATTTTCCGCCCCGTGACGTCATCAATTTGTGTAGAATACTGTCGTATAGATCATAAATTATTATATAAGATAGCTGTATAAGTAACTACAAGTTATAAACATTATTCAAATAATCACATTATGAAAAATTAAAACAATTAGCTACATCGATCAGTTCGATGCTTGAAATAGAAGAAATAAAATTCACATATATGCCTAGGTAGCAGCTGATATTCAATTTATTAAATAAATTAATATAATTATGTTAAATAACTAAAATTCGTTAACAATTCATTATAAATATTTTGAATTTAATTTATTTATCAATATTAAAATTAATTATTATATTTTCAATCGTGCAAAATATGTCATTTATTTTCGTGAGGAAAAATGATAACCAACGTAGAATTTTATTTTTCATTTTCTAATTTTCGTCATATCTTGAAAAATAATTCGAATTTCGGAAAAAGGGTTAACGCAGTCATTTTTGTAGACCAATTTTACATATTGTAGATATTTTTTCGATTCAATTATTGTAAATTTTATTTTTTTATTTATTTCGCATGTTACCATGCATGTATTTAGCGATTTGAATTAAATCCCTATGTATTCCATTAAAACTTAAAATTCGAATAATTCAAAAACCCGTTCGAATTTCGTAAAACAAATCAATAGCGTTCTGTAGGACCATAGGCCGGAGGCTTCCAGAAAATTTCAGCCCATTCATTCGGATAGTCTCTGAAAATATCCTGGAAAGTATGTCGAATTAATTCCTATGTATCCCATTATAAATCAAGTGTTTATAATTCGAAAACCCGTTTGAATTTCGAAAAATCCTTTTAACACGTTAAATTCGACACGACTTTCTAAAAATTTGTAAATTTTCAAGTCTCTAGGTCTAACCGTTTGTGAGTAATTTTGCTCCAAGTAACACACATACATACACACAGACAGATCTAGCGTATTATATTATAGAGATGAGCTAATGTGAAGATTCTAGAGCAGAAATACCTTTCTCCTTCAATGGCACTACCTGCATATACTATCTATGAACTGTTAAATTATATAATATATATATAATGTAAACATAGTTGATACACACGATGATCTGGTAATATTTTCTTTATAATGAACAGTTTGAAAAGTGTTAATCCATTATTAAATATGTTCACTTAGACAATTTCAAAACATATGGAATAAAAGTAGAATTCTAAAACCTAGTTTATTTGACCAGTTGTACTTATGGATGCTTAAAAATAATTTAAAAATATTCCTTTCTGTAGAATATTTTTCAATTTTAAATAATTTTTCATGATTATATAGAATTTAAACGAGTTGAATGTATAGCTTATATTTGCAAAGCTCCAATAGTTCATACACTTACTCTAAAGCTATCCTTCAAAATTTAACTCAAACATTAAATGTTTGGTGAGTGCAGAGTTCACATCTGCTTGTGACCTCTTTACAGTTCTCTAGTATTAATTGTTGTTTAATGTAGTTCCTTGTATTGTCTTATGTTACAACCTGCATTATATAGTGCAGTAGTTGTCTTGTTCGATCAAGTTATTAATTAAAATACAAAAAAATATCGTTTCAGTGATTCAAAACCTTTGACCTTTATCTAATGAACATGGGAAACTAAAAATATGCATCAAATCAGAGTACCACTCTACAAATTATTTCACCTTTTGCATATCATGCTAAATTCGTCTCCTGTTTAAATGACTATTATTATATGTGTATACCTGTGTAGCTACTATGTATGTATTACTATATAACTATTATAAATTTGATAGCTACTATACGAACGAGGTTTAGTTATTTAACCAGGGTAGTGAAATGTGTAGTATTTTGACAGACGATTTGAAAAATAGTTTACTAATATTAGAAAATAATACAAAGTATATTAAACATTCTTATGGTATACATATTACGACTAATTGAATCAATACAGTGAACTTTTGCACAATCACTAGGGTTGATACTCAATCAGCAAGCAACAAAATCTTGTTATTACCGATGAGTATAGCTGCCTAATCATTCAATATAAATTATTTCAAATCAGACAGTCCTCAATCTTCGCTTGAAATCAATTATAGCTACCCCATGAATATGTCACTAGTGATATTAGTCTAAAAACATGCAAGAAAAAACTGAGATAAAATATACTATCAAAAAGAGACACTTTCTTTATTGAAAGAAACACAAACTATTTACAATAAAGGGTTAATTGCGGATTCAAACTTATTAACTAGAGTTACACAATTGAAAAGTCTATATTACATGATAGCAAACTAATAATGAGATCTAAAACTATAGGCAAATAAATAAACATGATTTTTTGACAGAATACCTAACACGGAAGAAAAATGTCGAATTCTAATTTAATTCTGACCGCCGAAAGGTCGGAGCAGATACTATCACCCTACAGACTAATGCATAGTCTTGCATATTGTCTAGTTATAAGAACAATGTCACGCTTTAACATTTAATACCTGTTATAATTCCATGACCAAAAAACAGAAATTTGGATGACCAAAAAAAACGATTACAGAAATAACTAAAATATCTTGCAAACAAAAACCGGGATTACCAAAAAATCCGATATTATATAAAAAAATACGGGATTGAAAAATCCAAGATTCCAAAAAGTCCATATTACAGAAATATTTAAAAAATAAAAATTATAGTACGGATTTGTTTTAACGGGTAAAACACTAGAGAATTAATTATAACCGAAATCCGGATAACAGAATAATAAAACATATGGATAACAAAAAATCATATTTTTTTAAATTTGAATAATCTTAAAATAAACAAAAATTTATAGTTTGATTTTTGAAATGTAAATCACTAGTATTTTATAAAAGAATAAATCTTAGTACCCTTCAAACAATGTTCCATAAAGTATATTTAGTATACAGACAAATGCTTGTCAACAGTGTGATGAAAGTGTTCAATTTTTACATATTTAATCAGTCACCATTCATGGCGAGAATATATTATCTAATACTCAATACTCTTTTTTAATGTTTGACATTTCATGTGACATTCGAGAATTAAGTAGAAACCCTTTTTTAAAGTTCAAAAGAAATATGCTTGATTAAAAGAACTCTTTCTTAAAATACTAAACTAATAATAATAATATAATAAAATACACAATTTCAGACATTATCGTGGGAAATATCAGATGAAATACAGTAGTTGTTGCTTATATATTATAAATTATATATTTTTTTTTCGTTGATTCTTTTCGTTGAAGTTTACTCTTTTCATCATCAATAGTTGAGGATTTTATCATCATAGATCAGGGTTTTATGACCATCGTAGTCCATCATAGATCAGGGTTTTTTGACCATCGTAGTCCATCATAGATCAGGGTTTTTTACAATCGTAGTCCATCATAGATCAGGGTTTTTTGACCATCGTAGTCCATCATAGATCAGGCTTTTTGACCATCGTAGTCCATCATAGATCAGGGTTTTTTGACCATCGTAGTCCATCATAGATCAGGGTTTTTTGACCATCGTAGTCCATCATAGATCAGGGTTTTTTGACCATCGTAGTCCATCATAGATCAGGGTTTTTTGACCATCGTAGTCCATCATAGATCAGGGTTTTTTGACCATCGTAGTCCATCATAGATCAGGGTTTTTTGACCATCGTAGTCCATCATAGATCAGGGTTTTTTGACCATCGTAGTCCATAATAGATCAGGCTTTTTGACCATCGTAGTCCATCATAGATCAGGGTTTTTTGACCATCGTAGTCCATCATAGATCAGGGTTTTTGACCATCGTAGTCCATCATAGATCAGGCTTTTTGACCATCGTAGTCCATCATAGATCAGGGTTTTTTACCATCGTAGTCCTTCATAGATAAGGGTTTTTTACCATCGTAGTCCATGATAGATCAGGGTTTTTTGACCATCGTAGTCCATCATAGATCAGGCTTTTTGACCATCGTAGTCCATCATAGATCAGGGTTTTTTGACCATCGTAGTCCATCATAGATCAGGGTTTTTTGACCATCGTAGTCCATCATAGATCAGGGTTTTTTGACCATCGTAGTCCATCATAGATCAGGGTATTTTGACCATTGTAGTCCATCATAGATCAGGATTTTTGACCATCGTAGTCCATCATAGATCAGGGTTTTTTGACCATCGCAGTCCATCATAGATCAGGCTTTTTGACCATCGTAGTCCATCATAGATCAGGGTTTTTTGACCATCGTAGTCCATCATAGATCAGGGTTTTTTGACCATCGTAGTCCATCATAGATCAGGGTTTTTGACCATCGTAGTCCATCATAGATCAGGGTTTTTTGACCATCGTAGTCCATCATAGATCAGGGTTTTTGACCATCGTAGTCCATCATAGATCAGGGTTTTTTGACCATCGTAGTCCATCATAGATCAGGGTTTTTTGACC